>KN727502.1:0-10421 GCA_000816745.1 Ancylostoma duodenale
CAAAATGGTACTAGAGAAAAAAAACTGAAAGCCATCGGGAAAGCCGAGAGTGCAGAAGTGGGGGGGAGGGGGGGTGGGTTATATATAATTCAAAAACGCACTTTACCTCTGGAATCAATTAGTTAAGGTGAGAGTTTCGGAGTATAGCTCAACAATGTAGCACAATTTATTCTACCGGCTCCTAAAGTGCATTCCAGCGGACGCCAAAACTAACGAAGTAACACTTGAATTTGAATTTCCAAAACCTCGACAAATTTGCGCCGATTGTGCACCTGCCGACATATAAGTGTAGAGCACTGCTGTTCGAGCAACATAGACAGAAAAACTGACCCAAATATTCCAGGCTTTTCTCTTGTTTTTCAAACTTGACATGCTCAACCCATTTTCTTTTTTGCTCTGAGGTTTTTAAAACTTACGTTCCTCAAGAAAAATCCGGGAAACGTTGTGCAACCGCTGTAACAGTGAAGGTTCGGCGCTCAATCAAGGAACGGATGAGCCGATGTCGATGAACAGAGCCAGTAGCTTCCCCTCTTTCGAGAGCCCCTGGGAAGTCATCTCACCGGCGACATTGTATTCATCCATGGAGACAACGTACAGAGCAGGAAAAAGCTGACGTGAGATTCCCAGCAAAATAATGGCAATCTCTCATTTGTGGGAACTCTTTTCGACCGGTTTTGAGAGAGTCCACGACGTATGCTCATTTACTTGTCTCCATGTGAGAGGCTACATTTAAACTGGGACTGTTCTAGGTAAGCAACTCTTCATAATCACTTTCAGCCTGAATAGTAGAAGTAAAGTTCAAGATCTGCTAAATTGTATGCGTAGAACATGAAAATTGTAGCCATTTTAGCCTGCTTATTCAAAGCAAAATGGTTCATGAATGCATGTTGCAAATGTTTGTTGTTTTCACCCATTAATCGATTCTTTTATGGAAAGTGGTGGTTTCACGTTAGTACGTTAACTCGTTAAAGCGCTTAAAGCGTTATAGCGCTCAACATACTTGTTCAGCTTCCATTAAGGAGGTTGATCTGCTTGAGGAGTCAGATTTTCTTTGAAGCCAAGCGGATACCTTAGGAAGCCTCCAATTTTTGAAATTTCTTAGAATTCCTCGATGAAATAGTCTAAAATCCTGCATGTATCAACTCAGTTTTGATAGCTTACTCTTTATACTGTTCTCTGAATGCATGTCTTATATTAATTAAAATTTGCAGTTCTTTTTTTTTGACAAATTTGTTCCTGAAATTTGAGCCACTCATGTCCAAAATCAGTGCAGACTTCAGTCTCATCTCGTGGACATCCACCTTCTTTACCCAGTTGGTAGGCACCTTTCAAGCCAACTATCCTCAGTTGATTTGAAACTTAATTGCCTCCTCTCCTATGGTAAATGTGATGTGCAACTGGCTCGGAAAATTGGAGGAATAGGGGATGAATTTCGCACCCACGGACCTTGACGTGGAGCAAATATCAAGTGAGGTGGAGGGAACGAACAAGGCGAAATCGAACGCTTTGGTCGATGCCCTATAGCAAGAACAATGGATGTAAATAAAATATTAGCCGTCATGGAGCGCTGGGTCGCTGACGTAATTTGACGCGCAACCCGTTCTCTTGAAATATTTGACTTGTTGCATCAGACGTATCAGGGCAGAAGCGGCTAACGGAACAACTTGGCTCGTTCTAGGAGGATTGTGATGTGTGATTAGTAATTATTTGTCCTTGATCAAGCTGATAATTTTGTAAGCAAGAAAAAAACGTTGGGATCCCTTCCACTGTCATAGATTATGAAGGGAGTATTGAATTTAAACGGTAGCTTGGTAAAAATTACCCTTACCTTACGAGGGCTTTGCAGCCTTATGACGTGACTACCAGTGCCAAGACAAGATTGCCTTTGAATAAGCTTTGATATTTCACAAATAGATGCGGGATAAACAAATACTTAGCGAGTGACTTAATACGAAGTTCGAACAAGGCCTCTCCTTTTTTGGGAGACCAGGTATTCTGGGGCGAGCTTAGTTCGACGCAACAGTGCTTCCACAACAAACTAGACAAGAGGGTGGGTGCGGAGGGGCGGCACAGCTCAGATAATGTGGTACCCTTTACTGAAAAGGGAACAATGAGATGCCCACATTCGCATAATCGCGGCTTTACGCTGAGAGCTCGCTGCCACGAAACAACCTTAGGATAATCACATCCAATTCCATCCTCTTCAATTTTCCCATCCTTCTTGGTACTTCCTGGTTTTTGACCTCAAGATTAAGAAAGTCACGCAGTTCACTGAAATATCATCAGCGCCTTAATATTGCCACCACATGAAAGCAAATAAAGTGCTTTCATAAAAGTGCGCATTTTTTCAAAGCACCAAGACCTTTTACTTGTTTATTCGTTTATCTATTCACTTACCATGCCAAAAAAGCAGCGTGAGTCAGGGAAACAAGAAATGAGATCAGCCAGTGGATTAGGATCAATCTGCAGTAAGTGGCCTCGCATCACATGGTTTTGATGCGCCTTTTCAACCTCGAAAAACGTACACATGGCTCGAGGTCAACTAGGAAAGACTAACTCACTGACGAGCATGTTTCATGGTGAGAGATTATTGAGCATTGATGATCTCAGCGGTTTCTTTAGATGGTGACCTAATAATACTTCTTAGTCCATATTATTATGAAGAATCTATATAAAACTTTTGCAAAAATCCCGGAGCATAGAACGGAGCCAGAACTTGAGGAAGTATGGAAATGCGCAAAAAAGAGCGCGATCATCAGTGAGTTTAATCTCCTGTCCTAGGCTTTTTCCCGAACACATGTCACAATATGTATATGTAGATAAAAGCTGGAATATCTAGTGACCGAAGGTGCTTCGATTCTTACTACCTTGCTCCAGAGTTCATCACCAAGCACAGAGTAAATTTTGGTTGCACTGCAGCTCCCTTCCTGAGCTCACAATTTGTAGTGTAGCTGTAATAAATTTATGTACATATACAAATGACACTTCTGTTAGAAATGTTAGCAAATATTTGCGCGTGCAAGACTAATCAATTCGAAATGGAGAAATTCGTAATGAAAGAAAAAATTGCGGTGCAGGATTTCAGACAATCACACATAGTGCAAAACTATGTGAGGAGAACTTCGTTAGATGTAATGAGCTTTCATATGCAACAGAACTACCGGAGGTTATTGATAAGACGTGAAGGCTCAAAAACGGAAGGACCCCAGCTTTTCAATGGACAACATTTTCCAGGGTAAAAAAAAGTTCCACTAGTTGCTTGAGAGGATGCAGCGATCCTGGAGGATCGGAACGACGCAGAGACTTCCGAATTTCTCAAGCAGAGAAAGCAACAAATGTGAGAAAGAGAACCATGATTAAGTGCGTCGTTGAGCCTGCTTTCAGTTTTGCAAAAGATTAAAGCCAGAAAAAAAGAGAGCATGAAAAACCCATCGCGGACGAAAACCGTAGGAGTGTTACTACCCAGAGAGTGAATGTAGTGAGGTAGGGTTCTTTCTGATATGAGTAAGAGCTTAAGGTGTATATGACAGGCCCTGCTATACCTTGATCAAAGAATGGTTTAGACAAAAGAGTTAGCAAGAATTTCGTAAGGAAAAATAGGAGGGAAGACATGAAGACTTTTTAAGGAGTTGTTATAGAATTTATTATACAGGGTGGTCCACATGAAATGCGACGCAAAAAACTACCCACAACTTTGCACCAATCCATTCAAAAAAGGGATATTTGTTTTCATTCTATAGGCACAGGAATTCTATATAGGATTTCTCACATCACATTCAAGATGACCGTCTTTAGCTCCAATGCGAGCGTCTAATCTCTTTCGGGAATTTTTGACAATGCGCGCAGTCATTTTTTTCGTCCTTTGTCTTCAACAGCGCTCTTTCCAGCGAACTGGGTGACCTGCGTTTAAGAGAGCAGATTTTTTGCTCTAAGATAGAATTGATACCAAAACTCAAAGTTTTGAGGTCGGGCGACTTTGAGGGCTGAATATCATTCGTCCAGAAATCCGGAAGATTGGTCTTACAACATTTCATTGTTTTCCTAGCGACAAGGGCTGGTGCCCAATCTTGTAAGAAAATCCAGTCGATATCGTTACCGTTTTCTTTCGTTCGAGGAATCACAGCGTCTTTCGAGAGAACGGATTTTGTATGTCTTGTCACATTTCATGTGGACCACCCTGTATGTCACCCTCCACGACAGACATTAATTCTTAAGATCTCTCAATACCTGTTGCTAGCTGAAGCGTAATTTCTTAACTGGAGTGAGCACATGATAATGTGCTTGTTGACAAAGAGTGAAAAATACTGGAAGAGAGGGAAGAGCATGTGGGAGTAACAAAGAATTATCGGACACATACGACCCGCCCGCGTACATCCGGGTAGGGTAGCACATAGAAAACTGTTGCCTCTCCGTTTCTTTCCCAGCAACGACAATTCAGCGTCGATCTAAGATGGCCACCAAACTTCTCAAGCTACAGTTAGCGTCTTACACTCCACGAACGGTTGTTTTTTTTCTTCAGTTCATCAAGAGAAAATGGCTTGGGCACTACGCTTGCGGGGTGAATTGATGCAAGCAGCATGCGCATCCTAGGCTAACAAGAAAACAAATGCGAGAGGTTCCTAGGTTATATATTCTGCATAATTGTCCACACTGGTGATGCAGCATGTGCAATTTATTTCACCACAGGAAATTACGCAATACTCCCTGAAAACATCAACCCTGGATCGCTTTACGGTTCCTGGACGGGGTAAGAATTCAGAACAGAAAGGATTGTAGCAGCTAACAGTATCACACAGTTCTTCAAAAGGAACAATCTCTTTAAGGCTCCTAATAAATTAGACCTATGTACCAGGTTTTTATTCCAACCAGAATAGATATTCTCTCGTAAGGGATAAGCAAGTCATAATGATCCTCAGCTACAAACTAGCAGCTTTGTCGGAACAGACGGTGACTTGCCGCATTCACAGAGGCAAACATGGACAACGACGCACACAGGAAGGTGGAGTGGGAAAGAGAATGTGAGAACCACCTCCAGGATTAATGAAGCGGAATCTATATGCGATGAGGGAATTTTGGTAGATGGAAATCGACTTAGGATTGATGCTGAGCCTCAGTTATTTGCAGATGCATTTCATGTGGATGGAACAGTAGACCAAGCAGAGGCAGGCGTATTTTACAGCATCAATGTTCTCGTCATAACTACTGAATTAAATCTATCCGTTTGTTTATTTAATTAATACATCGCATAGGTGCACCGTCAAAAGTCGAGTAAGACCATATAACCAGGAAGCAGGCAAATCTAAAACAAAATGCTGAACTATACCTGAAAACTCAGATTTTAGCAACAACATATATTTCCAAAAATATGATGAGAGGACAGTTACCCAGCTCTTAGTTGAATAACCATGTCTCGAACAGAATTTTGGAAAGGTGGAAAATGAAAACTATTTTCTTTCAAGGTAAACGATTGAAATCTCCTGTAGGGAAAGATTGGCGCTCTCAAAAAGTATATAACAATTGGTAAAAGTACCAAGTTGCCGGGAAAAATCGGACAACTAGTAGTACTCAGTGATGGCTGAGCAAAGCGAAGAGGTGGGAAATACATAGAAGCAATAGAAATAACAAACTGCATTAAAAATCATGCTTCTGCAGAGCGAACGTGTTTCCGTTGACTCGTTGCGTAGGAGAAGAGATGACGAATACCCAGCAAAGATTCCTCGGAGTCACGATAACAGCAATCACCCAACACAAGCGTGAGCCATGCTTCAGCGTATCCTTTCACAACCCGGCAATTACCTGTGGCTGTTTTTCTGTGCATAAACAACACCCTGAGAAATGTTCCTCACTCTGACATGTGTCGCAGATTACTTACTGGAAATCATAGTTCTGGCTACGAAGAGTGCATACAGATTACTAGAATCGATATTTGCTTATTTATTTGCATTTCATTGGCTCTTTTCCAATAAAAAAACCGTGTTTTTAGACGAAGGACACCATTTGATGTGTGACTAGGGTGAGGTCGAACAGCTAACAAAGCATACTCACGAACGACTCGGATTCTCCTTAAGATGTCAACATTTTAAAATCTGGGAGAGTTACCTATTCTTATGAGAAAAAGTGATCCTTGCAAACTGTCGCAAATGTCGTTAAACATATCGCACAAGGAACTCCTGGTTTTGCGCTCACTAAAATCTCCTCAGTTCCTCATGTTAATTGAACCCAAGTGAGTCCTCATGTTGACTGCTCCACTGGGTGAAACCTGCAGATGGAGGGGAACAGAATGGATAAAAATCGTTCTCACAAAACATGTGAACGATTACGTGGCGTAGTTCAAAGTATGGACACTCCCCAAGTACATATGTAGTGCCCGAAAAGTTCTTGACTGGTAGTGAAATTTATTACGTTGTCAGGAAAGCTCGCACGGTTTTTGGAACAGTACATTTTCTCGACTTCTCAAAAAAGGAAAGCACATTAAGAAATGTATAAACCATCATTACGTCCTACCACTCTTCTCACAATGCCTTTCGATGTCCTTGGCGTAGAAGTGTTCCGGCATTGACGTGGAAAAGTTGCCCAACCAGCGATCCAAATCATCCTAATCATCGAACGCCCTACCTTGCATGACGTTAGAGAGGGATAGGAGAGGGTGGTTATCGTTCGGGGCAAGGCAAGGATTGTACGTCTGGTGAGTCAGCACTTTCCATCCAAAGTCTTGTAGCTTCTGGTGAGTCACTCTTTCAGTGTGTGAACGACCATCGTCGTGTAGAAATCGGATCTCGCCGTGATTCAGACTCTTCTCTGCGATTTTTGCGGCCATTCTATCCCACTGCTGATAGCACAGGTCTACCCGCGAGGGCAGTGTCGCGTGGCAGTAGCGCATAGTGGACGATACCTCTGCTGTCACACCGAGCAATGACCACGACCCTTAGAGGGTGGCTACCTATCCTCGACTGCGGCTCAGGCTGCTCATCCTTGTCGACTTAGTGTCGATGGTGCTTGGTGTTGACGAACAGACACCACTTCTTATCTCCTGTAAAGATGGACTTCAGCTAGTTTTTAATGCTGCTGTACGAGGGCTATTCGGTAGCCACCTCTGTACATCGCTGGAGATCGCTTAGGGTCAGATCATGATCACTCGCTGTGATAATTTTTTAACCTTGCCCAACTGATGCAGGTGATCGGCGATGCTGGTAAAGTGAACATCCAAGACTTGCGTCCTATCACACCTAGTTTGCCATGGATCTGAACCCACCAGCTGTCGCAATCAACTATTGTCGACCACGGACGCTTGTCCCGACTATGTGGAAGCATTGAGGTTGAAGTCACCAATACGAGGGCGTTTGAGCCACTCTCAGGCGGAACATACGTACATCGTATCCTCCTCAAGTACATCGTAAGTGCGAGGAGTGGAAGCAGCTGCTAATTCATCAGATTTGAAGTCATGTACTAAAAGGCTGCGAATGTAGTGTTCTGAAAGCTCCATTTTCCTGGAACGGATTGTGCAGGAGTTTACAGGTAATGATAATAATAAACTCGCACATACCAGACCTCCTTATATATAGAAAGGACATGTTGCTGCAAGGAGCGTGGGATTAAAAAACACACTTTCGAAAACCTTGAGAACTTTCCCGACAAGCTAATATTTTGCCTCGACGTGCTCGAAAACCTGATGGGAGTGCATTTTTCTGTAACTATGAAAGGAGAATGGATATTCTGACTCCATAACATTTTCCAAGATGCCACACAGGATTAGGCGGAACTTCTTGAACTGCGTCTTTTCTTGTGAAATGCACTGTACATACTTAATGATTAGGTGTTGAATGCTAACTAATCAAAACTTCTGGCACCAGGTTTGTTCGAACTTGTGGTGATGCAAATTGATGATCTCGTTTTTCTTACCACCACTTGAGAAAATCGTTAGGTGATGTCAAATTCCAAGAAATTGAAAGCAATTGATGTTATGAAGCGACTGACTTTGACCCATTGCGGAACACATGATGCATATGGTGGTGCTTAAAGGCAGCATTCGCGAGAATTCTTATGCCCGAAGTTTTGAATGTTTTGAAGTCTGGACGATAGTCCCAGTAATTCTACGCAAGCAGCACAGCCGAAGGCATCAGCGTTCCCAAGATGAAACAAATTAGACAAGGTATCTGGGTATCCACGGACGAGTTGTGGCGGGATACGAATCAGCTGGTTTCTGCCGCAGTCAGTCAGTTTTCCAAAGATAGTGTTTGCTTTCCATGCTTATTTCGAGAACTTTTACATTGTGATGATCTGCTTTCCCGTTTACGTTATTTCAATTGTTATTAGACCGTACGACCGCTTCTTTTTGCCAGAACTTCAAATTTTCAGATACGGTGTGAATTTCTGTTTGTTAGCTCTTTATACGTAACCATAAGTTTTGTTTCTTTTGTTGAGGTATGTCTTTGTAGTGAACATTCTATTTCCTTTTCGTTCATACTTTTTCTCCCTCAGAACAGCTGCAAAATTGGTCCAGTTTCCAGTTGAGCCAAGAAATTCGTTGGCAATAAAGGCAGCGTTATCGAATTTCTTTACTTTTTTGACCTACTCTAACTTGGCCACATTGATATAATGCAGCAAATTGGAAGCATCTGAAAATCATTCTAACGTAAGTCTTGACGAAATTGACCACTTTATCCATGGTTTTCGTGGTCAGAAACCCAAGACAGCGCTAAAATCTGAGTCACACATTTTTTCTTGGGTGCTACCTTTAGGGACCACCTGTCTCCATATGGCCATTTGGTGAGGGAGCTTAGACCTCATGCACATGTTAGAGTCTTTAACGATCACTTCTACATTTTCTGTTCCACACCTCCTTGCACTCTTCGATGTACTAGTAAGTGATGCCAAATCCTCCCTTAGGCATAACACTTTTAAGAGAACTCTGATCTCATATGAGCACACAGTAATTGTATTAGAGGGTGGAACCAAGGTGGACTCGCAGCCCAGCCATTCCAGGATATACACAGTGGGAGGTATTTCCCTAGATGAAGTTCTAAAATTAAGTAAATGAATTGAATGAACAACGACTGAAGCCGGAAAACGCGAATCAAACTTTAGTCTCCACAATTTTAAACCATCCTATAGCTGGAAGCTAGTTTCACCATCCATAAAAGAAAGTCGAGGGATGCCAGAAATAGATTATGCCTCAAAGCAAGCTTCCGATTTCATCAGCGAAGATGAAGCTGTCCTGTCACTTCAGTGATGGAGTAGATTAATTTGAATAATGTACTGAGAAAATATAATAGAATCAACAGGCTCAGCGAGATTGGGTTCGGACGTGGCAATGGAGTGAGATAGTGCAGTAAATAATGAGGAAGAATATGACATCGTTTCTCAAAATGAAAAGGGTTAGCTCCAGAAATAAATGTGTCCCAATGGAACCGTAGCCATCTTGTGCAAGAGCTGAGAGCCTAGGTGGCTGCTTACGAGGACTGCTTGTTTACGAGCAGGAATTGTACGCAAAAGCGGTGAATACAAAATCGACGGAGGAGAAGCTGCTACCATGCAGCGCTGAATGAATAAAAGTCGAAGGAGCTCCGAAGAGGAGGTGATCCGGAATTCAGAAAGCGCGAATAAACAACTGATGCGCGCTAGCTTTGTTGTTTTACTATGTATGTATGTTGCCTGAAGTTGACAAGCACTGATGGGTAGTGAGGTGACGCAGTGGCAGGTTGACTTCCACACGGTTCCGGGAAAACAAAAAGTCCACAACTTCTCAGCAATTGCTGGACTCAGCAGAGCTCAAACGACCAAGTAGTGGTGTCTCATGCAATCACAACTGAGTTTGAAATCGCCCAGCATTCTCTTCATTCTTCTAAGAGCAGCGGAGACCTTCTACGCTAATGAGAGTTGAATGGTGACTTGATTGTAGGAGTCACGCTCCATTCAGAGGTCGAATTCGTTAAAATGTGCTCGGCGCAAACAGCTTCTGATCAAAGAAGAAGAGAAGAAGGACAAGGATGGTTTGAAGGATCTAGGATAAAGTCAACGAGATTTACACGCAGGTGCAACGATGAAGAAAACTGCTTCACTTTTCATTCATTACACTGTCCACAAGCAAATTAAATACATAAATAATGGGTTGGGCAATAAGTTCGTGCGGTTTTTCAAGGGCACGGATCTTTTTTTTTGCGAACTGAATCACTTGAAGTTAGATGTTGCTGAGATTAAACATTCTTAGTGGTTCTTCTTTACATCTCGAGCAAAACTTAGCCTATAGACGTCTTGTTGTTCCTAAAACTCTATATCCAGGGAAGGGACATCCTCCAGGCTAAAATTTACCTCTCTGATGTGGGAATTCATTCCTTCACCGTCTTCTCAGGAGCATCTGCTTCTCTTTAGATGTCATTGATATATGTTGCCCGTTGAACTGCATCCGCTCCACGATAGAAGAG
>KN727502.1:10521-22418 GCA_000816745.1 Ancylostoma duodenale
CTCTTCTATCGTGGAGCGGATGCAGTTCAACGGGCAACATATATCAATGACATCTAAAGAGAAGCAGATGCTCCTGAGAAGACGGTGAAGGAATGAATTCCCACATCAGAGAGGTAAATTTTAGCCTGGAGGATGTCCCTTCCCTGGATATAGAGTTTTAGGAACAACAAGACGTCTATAGGCTAAGTTTTGCTCGAGATGTAAAGAAGAACCACTAAGAATGTTTAATCTCAGCAACATCTAACTTCAAGTGATTCAGTTCGCAAAAAAAAAAGATCCGTGCCCTTGAAAAACCGCACGAACTTATTGCCCAACCTAATATTTAATAACAAGCAACGATGCAATACGGAGCAGCATTTCAGCGCAGTTGTGTGAGGCTATCAATACTGTTGAAATCCCGTAAAGAATATAAAAAATTATGTTTTTTTTCATAAATGTCAACCTTTTGCGACAGAATACACAATAGTGAACAGATATTTGAACATTGCACATCAAAAGCAGGGATGAACGGACGCCTTGCCTATCACAGCAAATGCGGAAGTCGGAAGCTGTGAGAAGTTTGAAATTCGGGAAATTTAGAGAGATAGAAACAGCACTTATCACTTGACATAACTCAGCTATTGCCAATCCTTCAGAAGCCAAGAAGTTAGAAGCTTCCATCGTGAACACTTGTAACAGAGTGACTAGAAAATCTTGTCAGATTAGTGGAAAGGAATTTTAAAGAGTGCGCCAAGAGAATCATGGACATCACTGAGTGCGTGTGAGAGCGAGTTCAAAAAAAGTCAGAGGATTTTTTTTGGCTCAACAGCCCTGGATATGTACAAGAGGAAGCCATGGTGTATGAATTACATCATTCAAATCACAAAATAAGCAGTGTTGCTGAAGCTGCTTCCGAGGCAAACTATCAGACGTACTGAGGGCCAAGGTAGCCTTATCTCCCGTAAATCCTCATTTTGGGTCGACTGAGATTTGGATTACACGTCAGGCGATCATGTTGTTTTTTGCGATCGAAAACAGCTTCATCTGTTGTTGCCCGTCCACACATAATACTAGAAGAAAAACATACGCAAGAACCGTATAGACTTAAATGTATTAGCTCATCACTTGCAAAGGAAAAACTTGTGAGTGGCTTGATTCTGACAGACATCAGGAGGATGGAGATGGGGAACAGAATGGTGTTATGACGAACATTGAGGGCACGAATAGACGCCTCAGAACCCACGCCTTGTTTTTAACACCAAATGCTGTGGAATTAATTTTTGTCGCCATCCAGAATATGTTTTTCATTATAGGTCTTCCCTTTACTGCTTCTATTTTCCCGGCATTCCTATACATAACCTCTTTCCGCAAATGAACGCTGTCTCTTGCGAGATCTTGACCAGTAGGCATATGCAGGGCGACGAAGACGACCAGGATCAGGCCAAATGGGGTCTCTACCTTGTAGAATGTTCTCCAATAGCAAGCGCAGTGGCGAGAAAAAAAAGAAGGGAACGCCTGCATGGAATGAATTCTCCAGCTGAGAGAGAGGCAACCTAAGATAAGAGAGCGTAGAGCTGTGTTCATAATTTGTCGCCTCACAAGGCGATGAAGTATGAAACAACTGCAAATTCTAGCCCTCAACGATGAAGAAATCGTCGCCTCGCGCCTGCTAGCAGAAGCGACGCGAATGCGATCCATCGATTGATTACTGCATGAAAAAGTATAAACAACACGCGACGGTGATCCCAAAGTCGGAATCTCGAAGATAATCGCCTATCACTGCAAAGCAGCGGCGGACGCAGAGGGAGGGGGCGGGGGTGGAGCGCCGGGTCGCCAAATTTTCGAAATTACTTTACAATACAAATAAAAACCTTGTATCAGTTCATTTTTGTTGTTTATTTTGATCATTATTTTTAATATAATTTCTATTAGTTTTTTATTATTATGGTTATCATTTTTATTAATTTTACTTTTCATCTGATCCCCTGAAGCGGCGGAGCCCCACTTTTTTTTCCCACGCCCCCCGCCCATCCCCCTTTCTGCGTCCGCCACTGCTAAAAAGCGACCACAGTACGTGAATGTTTCCATATGGGACCAGGCGCTTTAAGGAGTGTTTATACTTCGGCGCGACGCGACCGTCGCGTCCCAGCAAACTGTTCAAATGCGATGGGTCCCGAGTGGATGCATGCGCAAACAATGGTCGCGATGTGGTAGTTGGCGATTCCCATCGCGACGCGACGTCGCGGGGCGACGTCGCACCCTGTTTATACTTCTTTCTTGAAAAACGACGCGATGGGACGAATTCGCGTCGCGCCTGCTAGCAGACGCGACGCGACGGTTTCGTCGTTGTTGCGGACTGGAGTTGGCCACTGTTCCATAGTTCTTTTTTTTCTGAACACTATAGACCACGGACGGTACCAAGAGGTTCAAATCAATCCGTGGAAACCCATGATCCCCTCTGAATCGGAATATGCATGTAATTTTGCGTCGGTACGTAAATTTGCGACGTTCAGCATGGCGCGATGGAGCGATGCGACGGCCTCACCACCCGTCGCGTCGCGCGTGTTGTGGCCGTCGCCGCGACGCCATCGCGTCGCGAAAAAGTATAAACACTCCTTTAGAGCGGTGTGCATTCCCAGCTTGTGTTGTGTTCATTACGGTCCTTCTGGAAATTCAACGGAATTAAGTAAACATTAGAAGTTATTGCTCGAATTATACGCTGCTGCCACTGAAAGTTATTGGCCCTCTTTTGGCAAGAGAGGAACGAGAAAAATATAGCAGTAGACGGAATATGAGGCAAAAGAGGCTACTCTATTGCATTTGTAAGATATCCCCCCTTAGGAAACCGGTAGCGACGTGTTAAATGCTATTTTGCAGTGGGTAACTGGGGAAATCAGTTGGGCTAGGTCAAGTATATGTAGTCCGACGGTGAGTGGCTGAAAATCTCACGATATCTTTTTTTGTTTGTCGAGCTCTGGTATCATGCAAGCTTTATCAAGATGACGTTGAATTTTCAAATGAGATATTAGAATTTGTATGAATGAACAGCGGAGTTGGGAGTCATCACGGGGAACGTCGGGCAGCTGCATTATGAATCTTTTTCTTTAAGGCAGACCCACGGAAATTTCCAACTCCGAAATTTCAACATACATAATATCGGGTGCTCGACTATGAAGATCACGAATGTGAGGGTCAGTTGCATTGAAATTCACAGGAACACAGTTTTGGGATGCTCCGCTTTCGCTACGGTTGGACAGAACGGTCGAGTTGTCAGCGTGGGGGTCGGGAAAAAGTCGATAACATTGACTTGATCATCACGTATTTCCTCGATGCATTCGAATGATTGCGTGGTTTCGCTGCCTTTTCGAGTAAAAAAAAACGGAAATCAGAAGAAAAAGAAGCGAAGCGTGCACACACATATCAATAAAAAAATTAATCTACAGAACCAGCTTGAGAATGCTTTGCATGGTTTCTTTTCCGCGCTTGATGCATGATGAATACGATACAATTAAAAGTCACGGAGTAAGTTCTCAAAATACTTATAATACTACCCAGTAGACTTCATTATAAAGTCAGTAGACTCTCCAGCGACCATACCTCGATAAACAACTACAAGCTAAAAATGGAAATGTTCGCCGCATTACGTATTTCCAGTTAATGCCGCAGAATAACTGTAACTGGAATTGAGCAGCAAACCACTGGGAATTGAAGCGACTGCACAATTGTTCAAAGATGGAAATGCAGAATGGAGATTTGAACAGTTTGCTATTTTTTCAGAATAAAAGCATTACCACTTACAACGTAATAACAACGACAGATGCATTAGTTATCATACACTCTCCAAAAAAGAAATGGACAGTGATGTTTCGGGAAGTATACTTTGAGAAAAACAGGAGATGTTGAAATGCTTTCAATTCCAACCAATGAGACAAATTCACACAGTTGGATGAGTAGATAAGATGTCATTTATGCTCTCGGCCAATATGCGAGACACACACGCCCGGATAAAATGGTGCAAGGGAATCGAAGAAATACATATGTTTTCTACTACATCAGGCATGCTTTCTACTACAATACCGGCCCTAACTTCTGTCCCTAAATTCGTCGAAAACCGTCCGAATCTGTAGGAGTGGGCGAAATCAATTGGTGATACGACCAATCGAAAGCTCTCAAGCTCAAGATTCCGAATATCTACATAAAAATTGTGTTTGAGCTCAAATTGACGGCGAAAAAGTTGCTGTCATTCTACAGATTTGGTACACTTTCATATCCCAATAAAAGGGGTTCGAAACATTCTTTCTGCGAACGTAAGAAGGGCCGTCGACAGAACAAACTGCATTTTAAGAATATTCCAATTGTTAGTCAATAGTCCCCCAGAAAATTTGTCCTTATGAAGATGAAAACTTGAGAAAATTTGGTTTTCTTGCACGGCAGTCCATATTCAGAGGCTTGTAACGGGTAAGCATTGTACTTGTACAGATACGAACATTGGTCAGCAACCCTGACCAATGTTCGTATCTGTACAAGATCCTCTCTTTGAATTGTGATGGATTTCCATAGGCTACATTCATTCTATACAAGTGTGCAAACTTTGTATTTCCGCTAAAATTGTTAGGTTTGAAGTTTGCTCCACCAACGCCGACCATACCCATATGGTTTAGGAAATGACCATTGCATAGTAGAAAGTTCAAATATGAAGTTTATCAGCAAAAAATGCATGCTCGAGGAAAATTTGGGCTCACCTCCAACTGATATGCCCGCAGGTCATGTAATTAGCAGGGCCATTTTTTTCGTTAGCTTGGTCTCTAACAAATTTTCATAAAGATGTTTGTAGTGAGGAGATCGAGAGCTTTCGTATGGTATTATCAACATTTGATTTCGTCCACTCCTAGAGATTCTCACGGTTTTCGACAGATTCTGGGGCAGGAGTTAGTTGCTTTTTAAACCCTGAGAAGTGCATTCTGTCATGAAAGAGGCAAAAGCTCACGTTTCTCGCCTCGGACGGAATCTCTGTTGAAATGTGGATTGAGAAAAAAGTCTGAAAATGCCGAGGAAAGAGAAAGGAATAGCATGTCTGGAATGTAGAACAAGATGAAGAAGTGAGTACACCTCATCGTGTACGGAGCAGAGGCGAAAACCCTTAAGGGACATAGAGAAAAGAAGCTAGATTTGTTGAACAACAGGACATGCAATGCTTCAAACTTCAAAAAACAAGAGCACTTCTTTTTGGAACGAAAGCGTTGTGCGGAAAAATCATACTCTCCTCGTTTTCGATCCAGTTCCTGGTCAAATCAGTCCCAAAAGCAACCGCTATGGGCATAAGGAGATTTCTTGACAATTGCCACCAAGAGCCGGATGCTCGGTGACGCTTACTTGTAGGAGAATGATTTAAATCACCACTCAGTTCAAGAACATATCTATTGTTCTTGAACTGAGTGGTAAGTCCATCTATGCTTCTATAGATATTCGAAAGCAGCGTCGGTAATGCACAGGAATAAGAAGAGTCCGTGGCGAAGAGGCTGATGCCGTTTTCGGCGGAAATGTGAGCCGTCATGGAATACAGCCAATTAATCGGGCGCCTAGTGCAAGCAAGAAATCGGCACCCGAACCGCCGCGGTGTTCCTTGAGCTCCGGTGGGTTCCGATTACAACTGAGTTTGAACACTGAGCCTGAATCCGCTGTCGAAAGTTTGAATGTCGAAAGTTTAAATGTCGAAGGACCTGCATAAAGCAGAGGCCGATTCGAGCTAACCTTGGTGTTTTCTCGTGTTGAGAACAGTTCATCGTTTTCGCATGTCGCTAATTCGGTTGACTATCAAAGCATTGAATGCATGCAGTGTATAGTTTTTCGAGCAATCTCTGGCAGGCTGCGACCTATCCCTTTTCCCAAAGTGGACGAGTTCTCTGAGGCAAAATGGAGATGTTGACTTGTTTCTACTAGCCACGACAATGATGCACTGGTTCTCTCATTTTCATTCCTTTTCATTCGTCCAATAGCTGATAGGCCTATAACCTCGCTCCAATGCTAAAATAGTCTGCTAAAATAGCCGTGGGGCATCTAACGCGGACCGTCTACGGACGCTTACGACCCGCACGCGTCACGTCAGGCCGTTTTGACCTTTTGAAATGGGATGAAACTGCCAAACGCGGTTTAAAGGATGGCTTATTTCACTCTAGCACCCTATTCGCCTCGCCTCCTCAGTTCACAGATGACCTGTCCTTTCAAGGGAGGAACCGGGAACAGCGGTTTTCTATGCACTGTCGGGTGGTATGTCTTCGGTAATTCGGGGTGGTGGGTGGCAGGTACGTGCAGTGGCAACGGTTAAGACACTCTGGATTTTTATCAGTCTCCAAACTGTTATATTTCCTTCTATTAGAAAACTTCGGGGCATGTTATCGTGAGCATGTGCACCTATCAACTGGGGCCACCTATCAGGGACAGGTCTAGCACTGCAGGATATGAAATCACGTTACCACCAGTCTGAGTGAACAAACTGTATAAAAACAAGGAGAACGCCATGCTTGTTTGACCTTTTCGATTATTCTTCTTTAGAAAAGAAAGGAATAGAGAAAAAGCTTCTCGTTTCGTTCGCTTTTTTTGTCTGAAATAAGATTTTAATTTGCGAAAAAATTTCCTTCCTCATGAAAACTTCCCAAGATCTCGCGGAACTGAATAAGGATCACTATGGTTTTGTGCTAAACACAGTGAATGCTAGGCAGAAAAGGAAAAAATTTGCCCAAAGCAGATTTTTGATGTGCGAGCGACTAGCAGAGGAACCCACTGGGGATAATTAGGAAATGCGATCTAGCGTTCTGTTCTGAAAGTAGCGACAGGAAATTGAGGCTAAATCCTCTCTTCAAGATCTGTCATGCGCCTGAAACTTGCAAGCTAAGAGAATATTTATTTTAATAATACTATATGCAGTAGAGTACCTAAGTACTAGGAGACGAGTTATGACAAAACAGTTGCTGTTCTGGAACCAGCAAAATGTAGTTAAACAGAATAGGCTCTCAGAAGTCATGTTCGATCAGATACGTTGAATGTATTAAGTCGTCGAGGAATGGTTGAGACACCCTGGATTTCCATCAGTCTTCGAGAACTTTTTTCTTCTATTAGAAAACTTCGGGAAGTGCTGTAGTGACCATGTGCACCTATCAACTAGGGCCACCTATCAGGGACAGGTCTAGCACTGCAGGATAGAGAATCATGTTACCACAGGTCTCAGAAGTCATCAGTTAATGATCAAAAATCCTCAAAGTTGACTAAGTGCTGCTTAGCCAAGGAGAGCTCATGCGACCGAACAAAGTGTTGACTGGATAGCGAGAGGTTCAGCAAGGGTGGTTTGGCACCGTTGTACACTCCTGTTTCTTCTTCTGCCAAGAAAGGCACATTGGACGTTTGTCGGACAAAACCTGCATTTAGACACGCTGATGTCTCATTTATCCAACATTGACAGCCGTCACCCTGAATTAGCTATTTCAAATGTTCGTATTTTCCATCACGTTGCTCAGGAGCAACTTCGGTAGAGCACAACCTGCTCCACAGCTCGGAAGATCACTCAGTGGCTTTGATGAGACGTATCGTCTGAAGGGAGTCGTTAGAACTGACGGGTCACGGTAGAATGGCCCGCGAGTGCCGGACCGAATGCCTTGATGATATTGCTGTACTTCTTGCTCGGCCCGGCGCTCTACAGGAGCTCGCGCAAGAAAATCTTCCGGGCTGTTCGTTCGCTCATTTTTGGGCCTAAAAGAGAAATGGTGCAGCGCCATGCCCTCATATATCAATGGCGCAAATGTGCAGGTTTCAAGCTATCACAAACTCACGTATCCTAAACATAAATCACGTTGGAGGGATGTAAGGAAGAATCTTTGCGGAGTGTCGCAATCACTTCCCGACAACCTAACCTTTTCTTGTACTCATCCATCTCAATAGTAATAGTAAGAACAAACTGTGGCGCACGTACAGCAGTAGTAAGAGGCCCGCTGTTCGCTCGCACGATCGATGTTTCGATTCCGCCCAAGGCCAACCAAGCCTTCCATCTCTCCGTGGTAGGTAAATTGGTACCAGAGGAGTCTGGTAGGATGAAGCACTGATTTGGTAAATAGGGACTGTCCCCCCCCCCCACCAAGTCACTGTATAGGGCACATACGCAGTCAATGCCTCTACGATATCCAGAAGAAGTCGAATGTGTGGCGCATCCCACCAAACGAAATTGATTAACGCCGACCACTTTATCCTTTATCCCTAAGAATAAACTGACTTCCGGAGCCTTTTAGCTTTTTAATTTTTCGGATTTAATTTAAGTAGTGTATGCGGAATTTCGAGTAGTAGTCAGATTCCCCCAGTTTTGGTTTAAAGCTTTCGACTCCTTGAAATTCATCCCAGAAATTTCCTACAAGTTTGAAGAAACATCTTTTCTAGGTCGCCTGATCATACAATGGTAAGATTTCCATTTCAATGATATCTTTCGAACGAAAAGCATTCGTAACTACAAAAGCCAATAAAAACATTGCTCTGTTTATATTTTTGTCACATTATGAACCAGTAAATATGTACCTACATGTAATACAGTTTCCTGCACCTTTCACAGTTCAGTTTGAACGCTTTCGGCTTCATGGAATTCGTACAATGCAGTCCCAAGCATCCGAAATCACATTTCCAAAATGCTCTACGTCTGCCAGTCTTGATTTTAATGCATGGATCCTCCCTAAGGTCATCGTCGCACTGCAAATTATTGCCAGTGTGACCGTAATTTAGAATTCCGGCGCGTGTAGCAGTGTAAACGCCTATCCTCGACAACATCAAATTGCTGTGGTTCGTTGAAGACATTGATCGTAAGATTTTTCACCATGCAAGGCTGTGGGCTATGGTTTTAGGTCCTTCCAAGAATTATTGGGGCAGTTAAAATTGAGTGAGAGCAGGAAAATTTCATCAGGAATGTCGAAAAGGCGAGAAGTAAACGAAATAACACTCGTTCTTGGTATACTACAAATTCAAGGCGCTGTTATGGAAACGTATTCTGTGGCATTAGAGACCGGAAAACACTCACAATTACAATTCCTACTGTATAACTTCATTCAACTAGTTATTCATACTACATTTGTTACTACCTTTAAGTGCATACAAAGAAGGAAAGAATGTTCATCGATAATGGCTCTTGGAAAGAGAAATAGTTTCTATTGAAGATGGGCGGAAATAGATTTTGGAATTTATTTATTTATAGAATACGCATGTAGGCGTGCATGACAATGTCAGAAACAAAACTGGATAAAAACAAACAGAACAACCAAACTAAGTATACCAAAGTGTTACTACTTCTCAGTCGAGTTGCCCGACGAAGGCAACTCGACTGAGAAGTAGTAACATCTGGATAAGAAGGGTAGGGATCAGGCATATCCTACATACTAACTCGTAGCAATTTAGAACGCTCTAAAAACGAATGGGGAAGACTATTCTAGACGGACAGGACCAACCCTTTCTTCGGGATAAACCGATCTTCCGCAGGGGACATAATCTGATAAAACAGGCCACAGAGCGTTGGAAGCATCCGTCCACATCAACAAGCAAGATGCCCCCATTCTCCACTAGAGTCATAGGAGCGACACCGGCAGTTCGAAACATGGGTTTACTGGTTGACCCCGCGCAACCGGTGCGCTGAATGGCAGCAACTACTAACCCTGGACCTGTTTGTGCAATAAGGACAACTACAAGTGCAGCATATAAAAAGGCTAGCTGAGCGAAGAGGGCAAGCGGGCCCGTTCAATTCTATTGTAATGAGGAAGCATGAACCCTACTCTAATGGAACTAGTTAGCAACTCCGATAGTGTTAATGAAATGCGTAGCTAGGTAGGTGAGAGAAGGTGGTGAGTCTCATGAGAATGAAGCAGTAATTCAAACAATGTCTTCGAAGCCAAATAATTTCAGCATGTCCACATCCAGGAGACGTCTTTTCAGTTTTCTTGAGTTCTCACAGGCGGCAAGCTGAGGAGAAAGTTCGTTTAAGAGTTCAGAAACGCGATGTGCAAAACATTTCCGCACCAGATTCTTGCGCCGTCTACCAATTCTGGAAGGAACTAAATTGATGCTAAATCTACGTTCACTCGTGGGACGAAAAATCCAAAATTCGGAAGGTTTCAGGTGTAACTCACCTCGCAGAATTTTAAAATCCATAACAAGATCGGCCTGTATTCTCCTGTAGTACAACGATTTCAGACCTAAGACCTTAAAGGCAAGGTCCGGGTAAAATTCCATCTCCCGAATTTCTATTGGATTCGCAGCCCACGGCGACGCTTTGGACGAAAACTATACAAAAATCCCTGAAAAGGTCCCACAACGGACGCTTTCCACCGACTTTCGGTACAGCGTTTGCGGGTTTGCGGCGTCCGTGCTTTCAAATGACGTTATACGGCGAACCTTATATGCTGTCTATTGTGGTGTCGTAGGAAAAAATTCATATTGAAAGGACCGCTGGTCCGTCTGATAGGATGAGGAAGGTTTCACGGAGTGTTCGTTAGGCTTTACGTATCTGAGCGTCCATCGTTGTTCACTATGCACGCGCGCAGCTTTTGTCTGTTGGAGCGTGTTTTCCCACGGCTACCGTAATCCTCGACCGTTTTGTCTCTAGCGATAGAGCTTATATCGAGGTCTCAAACTTGAGATACGTGCTACACATATGATTTGGACTCCAGAGAGCAAAAAACTTGTGTGGGCAAGATTTTGACCGGACCCTGCCTTTAAGCCTAGCCTTGTAGCTAGGCAGAGCTTCCGGATAGTGTTTATTCGGAAACGCGCGGTAATATAAAATCCTAGTGAAGGTCTTCTGGACTTTCCAAGTTTCAGTTTTGTCTTTCTTCAAAAAAGGGTCTCAGAATCAAAATTCTCTGAAAAAAAAGTAAAATGGAGAAAATACCTTCGCGATTTCGAATTTCAGGGAGCTGGACGGAACTAGCATGTATTTCCTATTCGAATCGATTTCTTCAGACATGGAAAGTGAAAGCTAGAGCTATTCAGCAGCACTCATCACCTTAAGGTAGCCTAAGAACCTATTCAGCGAACAACTTGCCATGATTTTCCATGCAAGAGGGTGTTTGAGGCTGGGAAAACTTCTCCACTGGCATTCTATTACGATTTCTGATGCAGCGCGCACAAAGACGCACAAAGCAAAGGGCTTCTCAAAATCAACAGCGAGAATGTAGTGATGCAGGAAAAGTAGTTCCACAGCACTCTCACGAGAGGATTGAAATGAAAGTACAGGTAAAATAGTTGATAAACATACCCACCCCGAAAAATAATGTCTGGCATTCTGAGGAGTCGCATTGAAGGAAAAGATTGTCACTAACTATTATATATTGTTTTGCACTAAGAAGAGCTTGCATTCGTCTATCTCAATTGGCCACTACATGAAAGGAGGCCTCCATTACTATATGCCGTGCCTTGATATCCCGGAAGTCTTTGATATCGGGTGTAGAACTCTTAAAATATACAATTTAAAACGGAAGCCCACAAATGCCCGTAAAACGCAAAGCATAGGACGAAAAATGATTGTCCGATTTAAGTCCGCGTAAAAGTTTTGTGGACGTGGACGAATCCATGAGGAAATCATGGTGAAGTCTATGTAACGAAACCAATCAGATAGCAAGTTTAATCAGGTTTCTAACATTAAAGCTGGCAATTCAGCAATTTATTTGCTCGTCCTTTTTTGTCCTGCGAGGTCGTATACGAACCGGACAAAACAATCGGAAACGAGGCCAAAGCACAAGGATATAGATGCGACCGATAGCCAGGAATAACATGTTCCCAGGTGCTGAATAATAACAGCACTTGATTCTTGTTTGTGCGAAACATAAGCGGGGGTTGCACAGAGAAGAGTCAATTGAGCTCTAGCGACCAGGGGGGAGACTAGGGGGGGGGGGGGGGGG
>KN727503.1:0-10169 GCA_000816745.1 Ancylostoma duodenale
GGTGGGGGCGCCCCCCCCTCCTGCGTCCGCCACTGGTAAGTAGTTATTACTGCGCACCATCGAGTGCAAGTAAATAAATAAAATAACTTGCTGTTGTCGAGTGATGACCCCCAAAATCAAGGATTTCGGGCGTAGCTGAAGAGGAGACCGCAGTAAGACGGGAAAGGATCGAGTGCGGAAAGTGTTCCGCTATAAATTTTGGCAAGGTCGGATGACCAGGGGTTCTCTTTTGAGCTTTCTAGATTCCATTCCTGTGTAGCACTTTTTGTTGAGCCTCAGTGGCAGAGTCTAGAGAGTTGAGGAGTTGAGCCTTAGTGGCTTTCCTTTCGCTTTCCGCGTCTCCAAGGAGTTTTCTTGTTTCAGAACCTCATCCACGTCTCCGGCGCCGCGTCTCCGCACTCAATCTTGCTGTTCCGATCGAACTTTATCGATATCATTGCTTCGTTCCGTTTATTTGAAATAAACTATTTCTGTACGTGTTGTGCTCTTTTGTATAGCGTTCCGTTGCTACGGAATACTACTGATTAAATTTGCTCTCCGTTTAATTTCACTCGAACTCGGCGTCCACAGAGCCTAGTGCTCTTACATTCTGTCTCAAGTACATGTGTATGCCTGAATCAGTGAATTTTACGGTGGAATTAAAGGTGTTAGGAGAGGCGTGTTCCAAGCAAGTAGAGTAACGTTGGTTCAAAAGAAACTAAAAGATTAACAAAGGTCTCATTTGATTGATTTTTAGTTGTATTGACCTGTAACAATTGTGGGTGTACGGTAGTTCGCACTGGACGCGGCCAAAGAAGTGGCGGGAGTTGACGGCTATGAAGGCAGCGCCGTGGATGAGATCCAGAGGCCTGGTAGCTCCAGTGTGGATCACTGGACACCGCGCTTGTGTCATTGATTTTATTGGTTTCTTTTTCTCTCATTTGACTGCATTCTTTTATCCTCACCTGTCTTTTATTTAATCTAATAAAATGTTTGCTTATTACTTGTGCATTTTGTTGTTCGTAAGGGTTTGCAAAAACTCTGTGTTCTTCTCCGCGTGTCTTCAAGAACGAACGGTCGAAAACCACAACCCCAACTCTTGCCAAACTAAGGTAATAAAAGTTAAGTTTAACAATTTCAACGAATTCATCAACAGGGAACCCACTGTAACATTGATAGTGCCTGTTCACAATCTGAACATCTAGGAATGACGGTCCATCCAGTGAACCCATGGTTCCTTGAAGATTCGCATCTGCAGTGAGCAATCCAGGAAGATAGGCATTCGAGGCGAATCTGAAGACATTTAGGGTGATTGGGCTTATTTTGACTTTTAAAATAACTTCCTTACTCGGTTGGAGTGTAATGCATGATGCTGCCGACATCGTAGGGTAGACCATATGTTGCGAGATATTTCTCTGGGATCTAAGGAATATATGTATTTTTTAAAAATACGTACAATAATACATTTTAGTAGACACAAGAAGACTTTTTTTTCTAAATAATAGATGCACTTCCAGTCACTTAATGACGAAAGGGCTGAAAGGTAAATAATAAACAAATTATGAGCAATGTTATGAAGTTATAATATTTTACCTTCACAAAATTTAGCCAGTAGGATTTAGGCACGTCTTTCTTGCTGAAAGTAACGTAGTTATCACGATCGTAGCGCTGTTGATGATGGAACAGGCCGAGCGCGTGTCCTACCTCGTGTGTCGTCACACCGAACTAAAAAGGTGGGAAAACTATAGGGAGAACCAGAATGATCGTACTCGAAATAACATGGACACCCTGCCAGTACTCACGTGATAGCACCCCTTTCCAATATTCACAGGCTGTTCTGGCTGAGAGGTGTCTCTACCTACGGAGGAGAAGCAGCCGCGGTTCTCTCCTGAACGACAATATTTATGGGTCCAGAAAACCCGTTGGGAAAAATGCAAAGGTATGGAGAAGAAAACTAAAAGAAAATGAATGTCACCTGTGAAGAAAATATACTGGGTCTCATTCTCCCGTGGCCGAAACGTCACACAGGTATTCATTTCCCAGAACTTCATCGCATACTTCAAACTGGTGACTGCTATAGATGCTGGAACAGGAGATGGCCTTGATTTTTCCGGAACTGCCCAGGGTCTGCAGAACTCACGAAGATCCGGATCAAATTCGTACGGTACTCCGTCGCTCCAGATGGTCTGCGGGTAGAATAGGTCTCGGTAAGCCCATCGTTTCTTTCTTCTACTTCCCAGTAGTTCCGTTTTCAAACTTCGCAGCAGTGCTCCATTGATGATCATGTCACCGTCAAGCTGCACTGACCTGAACTCTACGAATTTTTTTAACACAAGTCTCTTAACGTTTTCTGAACTTTCTTGTTGTTGAAACGGGAGTACGAACGGAGAGAACTTTATGGTAACAACAATAGAGCCAGCTGACCACCGGGAAGCGCAAAAAAGCTAAGTTCGGGGGTGGTCTGATGTGTGTGAAACGCATTGTTCAGTAAAATCTAGTATTCACTACTTAGTGAAAGACTCCCTGGTGTTCAAAGAATTCAATTCTGAACTTACCTCAGTTTCCCGTTCAGTTTGATTATTCGAGAGGAGTTCTTTCCCGCAGAAGATTCCTGAAATAGTTTTTCCACATTGCACGAGAAACCAGCATAATGTGGAGGAACTCAACGCCACAAGTTCTAGGAATTAAGACTTTCTGTAGGATTAGACTACCTGAATCGCAGTTTCATTTATGTTGCTGTTCGCGTCAAAATACGGCAAGTATCTGGACACTCTTCTCCTCTGAATAGTTATATATTGATTAGGGCTTCGCAAATGACATGAATTTCTTCATGTAATCTACCGAGGCAGGCATGTCTCCTGAAGGATTCTCCTGGAAGAGTTCCTCTGAAATCCTAATGAAGCAACAGAGGAAAAGTTGAAGCACAAAGGGCAACATTGTGCATTGGCAAGTGCGTTGTGGAAGAGCTTTTATAGTGACTTCAGTAAGATGCACAAGTAAACAGTGAGTATACAGTGTCACAAGCCGTAAACGTGCCTAACAATGCGCTGCCTTTTGGCGCATCACTATTTGGCATTATCACCTTTCAGCCAGCATTGACGGCATGAATGATGTCATTGTATGGATAAAGGCACTTCTACACCCATAGTTTACCCCAAAAGTCAAGCAGTCACGGATAACAACAATCGCTAACACAGGAAACTAAAATTGTTTGTTACCTTGAAAGATTACTTATTAACCTATGCTGAAAAAAAAGTAATGAGTTAGAGTAAGTCGAGAACGACCCCTCCTAGAACAATATACCATCATGAGGTAGAATAAAAACGTTAGTTTTGCCCGTTCTATCCTCCACTGGGGCGGATCACAACCCTCAGATGCTTGGGTTATTCCATCATTGCGGCCCGATCCTAATTTTGCGGGATTTCCTTCTGAGCCCATCACATGGGATTGAGCGCTGGCCTGTTTTTTCTTCCGCATGCCTTCCTTCTCTTTCAACACCTCTGATGTTGAGAGCTCGAGGAGTTCCACAGTAATTGCTAGCCCATGAAAGCAGCTGATTACTCACTACAAGCTTTTACCCTTTCCTGGGAATTTTCACTTCTACATCTATGACGATGGAAAAAAGTTTTTTCTTTCATCTAAAATCACGAAAAATTCCTGGATGAGGATTCTGTGTGACGACTGGACCGGCTGCATCTTTCATGCACATAATTCTAAGGATTCTAGACTTGCCCACTGATGAGCAGCTTCTCGTCGATGGAGGAGAGCGTCAAGAGCGGCCCACAGGGACGTCATATTGATACCTTCAGAATCTGAGGACTGCGATACGCTACAAAAGAAGGAACATTAGGTAAACTGATGCCTTTTGTTCCTTTAAATGGTCACAAATTGTTCCTGAAAAAGTCGTAGGAGAATGCATGCATAAGTTTTCTGTGCGTTTCTTTATTGTGGTACAATGTTTATGCGCCATACTGCATATCTCATGTTCTTTAAGCAATTATTCAGATTGTTAGTTTAAAAATTTCTTGAACGTCAAAACTTGGTCAGTTATGTAAGAATCCCCATAGGATCCCAAGAAATTCATTGAGTAGGTGGTGTTTTCTTTTGTTTTAGTTGTTCAAGTTGTTTATCGTGCTCGTCAGGTAGTTTTTAGTGTTTTCTATGGTATTATTCCTCATGTCGAAATCTTGTTTATTTTTCTTGTTTCGAGTTGTGTTGATTACATAATGTGGTCAGCCGTGTATTAGTAATAAGAAGATAGACTCATCAACTCTATTCATAATGTCATGGTTAAAATCAGGATGAAAAAGACTGTCCATGGATTGATCGATCCCTACACTTTCCCCGCAAACAACTTCTATTTATAACATCTCAAGTGCCTATAGTTCTCCTGTTTTTTTTGCCCTTTACAATTCCGAGCTGCAGCGGCTCACCGGAACAATGTCTCCTGATAAGATTCATCGATCACGAGTGATTTCTTCCCGCTCTTTCCCACTTGTGACCTCATTCCTCTCCAATTCGTAGTCGTGCGAGTCACCCAGTACGCCATATTCGCTTTTTTCTCCTGACCAAGGAGGCAACTATGAGGATGTGAATGTCCTCTCGAGTGACCCCTTCCGTTGTTCCATCGTTTTTGAATTGGCGATTAGCCTAGATTTCCGTGGTTTATTTCGCAGGTTGTTTGCTCTTCTCACACCTCGTAGGCGTATCGCAGCCAATGATTCACAATCGATCTCTTATGTTTTCTTGAGTCATCTTCCGCGAACAATCAACTGTCTCAACTTTCAAGCATGTTCTCGTCTTCGTCATTTCTATGCATTAAATGGCCAGCATTGACATCAGTTGCTCATTTATTCTTCCCAGCAGTCGGGTCTTGCTCCTACTAATCTCTTCTCAAGATTTGAATGTACTTACATATTTAACTAATTCAGTTTACTGGATAGATAATCAACATTTTCGTGGATCGCGCAAGCCCTTGCCATTCACTAGCTCTACGCTTCCTTTCCTCGCAGATTTCGCTAGATTCAACGAGAGAGGAAAGTAGAACAAAAAAGACCTCTGACAATAGCGTGCTTCCCAAAGTTCTGGCGCTCCGGGATGAAAGATTTGGATGAAAATCCTCCAGAACGACATAAAGGTGGAAAAAAGGTTCATCCTATGCGTAACCTTTTAGCATTTTTTTGCACAATTTTGGGGAACACTTCCGTCATTGCATATCTATATACATATCTATCAAATACAATACTCTCGATTATTTTTTTATTTCTGAATTTTTATACTGTTGTAGATTTTACTTCCGGTATTGACCTTCTGCCGTTTAAAGTTACAGGTTGACTTCACATCGCATCGGTTGACGCAGTAAAATTTCCGCTGAGATTTCGCTTAAGAGAGATTTTCTATACTCTAGTCACAATAATCATGTTCGTGTCTTGCCAGTATTATTTTGCTTCTTATTGTCGTTTTCTTGTCATATTTGATATTTTTTCTGCTTTCTTGATGTTACCTTACCCTACAAAGACGGCGCTACGGTCCAAAAAGAGTGCTATTTTCGTGATCAGGGTATCAAATAACCTCTATAGGTAATGTGTGGGCGGTAATCTCTTGTACCAACCGATTCAGATGATAAGTCACTTCCTATAAAAATGTTTCTGTCCGCGCAGCTTTCTGGCCAAAACTCCCTTTCCTGGGCGATAATTAGGTCGTTTCTCAACTTTTTTTTCAGAGAATTATTACAATTATAGCACAATTACATGTAGGCAGAACCATATTCCTTTCCATAGCTTCAGTTTACAAAGTTGAAGTTGCTCCAAAAAATTGAAGAAATGCACTTTTGGATTGATTTCTCCCATGATGTGAACTTTTGAAAGATATTCATCATATGTTTGGCATGTTATGTATGAAATCGTTGTAAATTCCATCCAAATCGCAGTTTCTCACCAAATAAATAAAAGTCACGGAAACAAAAATCCGTTTTGTGAAAAATAACTACGGAAATAAAACGCACTGCTTGCCATTTGAAATAAACTATTCTGAGGAGTTCCGCTTCTAATTTGGTCACATTTATGGCTTCTAGCAAAAATTCCCAAAATTTCTGACCACCAGCGTGCCGCCCGACAGTTGTGACTCCTCACGCTCATGCTCTGGATCACACGAACAGCTGACGCGACCTTTTGCCGCTAGCTCTCTTTACGAGAGGCCGTTCATCAAACGATTCGAATAGTTTTTCGAATAGTATTCGAGTGCCTTTTTCACTGCAATGCAACTGCCCACATGTGCTCGCAGTCATTCCGCGACCACCAGAATTCTCAGTCATACCCTATGAACGTCCAATGTCATTCGTTGTTCTAGCGTTCGTATAATTGCTCCCGTTTTTTGCTCTCAGTGTCGAGGACTTGCCAATCATTCTAGTTCTCGCTCCTGACCCATAATATTCTCTACATTTCAATTGACGAAGGACACTCCAAGTCATTCTCTTGACATATCTCGTCGATTAGCCAAAAGGAACTGCAATGGAGGAGAAGAAGAAGAGCGTTGCGGAAGGTATGTACGTATGTTCCATGGATTTCTAGGCACAGTCATACTAAAGTTAACTCTCTGCAAAAATCCTCAAGGACTAAGTCTAAGTATTCTTTTGAGTGACCCAAACAGTAAATATCCCAATCATAACTTCTTCAAATAACTCCATAAGCATATATTCTTCAAAAAATTTGATAACCTAACCTCCAGTAGACATCTGTTAACAAATCCGTAGAGTCACCTATAGCCAGTTCATGAGTGCGCCTGAGTTCCGAGCGTTCAAAATAGAACAGACAATAATTTCCGACGAGGTTTCAACAGAAAATCATGATAGTAACCAGTACCGCTTGCATGAAACATAAGCGTTGTTTCATCGGAGAAAACACTGCTGCCGTCTTACCAGTTTTCTGCTGCGGTCCTTCCGAACCATTCTATACACAAATCCATTCGGCTGCAGTCCTTTCGACAATTTGTCTGAGGTGTGTTCCGTTGGTTTTTCTTTTGCCTACTAAGGGCAACTCATACATACTATGTGCGTATTTCAGTCGCGCATCAGACGCACGCATCCGTTTTCGCAGAATTTTCCATAGAAACTGATCAGTGCAGCATGTACACCCTGAGTGAAAAAACAGCGCCACCGCCGCCAATAGGCGCGAAGCCGCAAATGCGTACGTCTCACCTGCGTGTGAGCTGCGCCAGTGGAACGCATGCATAAAGTATTATATAAATTGTCGTAAGGTGTCTCAAACAAACAAATAAAATGAAGTTGCCGGAGATATTGAAATTCGAAACTGTTGATCCACGTTCATTTTGCAACGTTGAAGGAGTAAATCCCACTGATCAGATGCAGAACTTCGTTCTCCCTAGAGGACCTCTTCTTCATAGCTCAACGACAGCATTATCCGCGAATGGAATAAGCTGTTCAGGACTTCAACCTGTTTTTTTTTCTCGAAAATTTGACCTGTTTCCGGATGTATTCCTGCTTCTCTTCCTTGTATCTCTCGTCATAACTGCACAGTAATATCCAAGGACTCTGCGTCTCGCATCTGAACATTTATACGCGCACAGAGTAGAATTCACTAGGTCTTCGTTTTGTCACGGGTATCCGCTGAAATGACCGATCAGCGCTGAAAAGCAATGTTTGTTTACCTGGGATAAGAGCTATACACCTGACAACAATACCACCTTGTCAACAACGATGTTCATTCAAAACCGAACGCTTTGCCAAAACTCGTACCCCTCAGAGGAATTTCAAGCAAATGAAGTGGAAATCGTACCCGTATTTCTCAGTGTTCCCCATCCACCATACACGGGTGCCTATGCACATACATTCATAATATATTATACACCTGTAGATCAACGAAAAGTTATCAGAATTTTCAAATTATCAGCGGTCGAAAAATGCAAAAAAAACCTTTATTGCTATTATTGCGCCTATTAAGTCGGCAAGGTCGACAGATTTGTTCTTCAGCCCAACATTTTGACAATTCGTCGCTTGAAGATCATGATACTATCGAAGATTTCATCTCTCAGATTCAAAGTAAAAGGAATATAGGAATTGAAATAATATTTTTTTTAAAGAACGCTAAATTATCATGGGATTCTCAACATTTCCTGTAAAATTTGTTTTAGTGACGCAGCATTTACGTGAAATCGAGGACTACAACCTCGCCCTACGACTACAGGAGGAGGAATTTTCGAGGTATGCCTCAGTAGACTATAATATTTATTCCCTGTTGCAGAAATTCATATCAATTAGCTCTAAAACTACTGATGAGCGTGAAAAGCCGTGAAATTTTATAAATTCAAATGTCTCTATTATTCCACGTATTCTAACCACTTCAATGAATTCTGAAGAGGTATTTATGTTACATTTTTGAGCTGAAAAATTCGAGAAACTTCTTCGACGGACGTCGACAAAAAGATCGACTGCGCCAGCCAATCCTTCTCGCATCATAGAAAACCGCTGATGTAGTCTGCCGCGCTGCAGCACGCGGCGCGGAAGACCAGCTGAGCGCTCTGGTCGTCAAGCGTCCTCAGTGTTGATGTTTTGCTTGCGTTTTCCACAGTTTTTCATTGTGTGCTTGTTTTCATTCCGAAATCATGAGCAAAACATTAACATTGGCAACGCCCGACATTCATGGTGTCCAGTCGATCTGCAGTTGATGGTGCGTCGCGGCATACCAGAAAGAGGGCGGGTTTCTACGGTGCAAAAATAAGGAACCAGCACTATAGGAAACAGACAAAACTTACCTTCTACGATGGAAATTTTATATTACAAACACCAAATTTAGCCACTACAATCGTAATAGAGAAGGACGACGTCTGGTTGGTGATGACACAAAACAATCCATCATCGAACAAGCCCATGAAGATGAAGCAGCAAGGCGAAGAAGATTGGAGGCACTCAAAAAGATGTGCGTAGATAAATCCTCTATTATCATTTACGAATTTAAATCCTGATGTTTCAGAACTGAGACGGACGAGGAGATAGCACGGCGCCTTCAGCTGGAGTTCGAGCAGGAAGAGAAGCGACGTCTAGAAGAGGTGGCAAGAAGGGATGCGGAACTGGCTCAACGTCTCGCACAGATTGAGGGACAGTCAACGTCAGTATCAAGGTGTGAACAAAGCTCTTAAAAGAAATAGACTAAGTGATGAAATAAAACCTTAAAAAATAAAACGTATTCTGAAATGCAAAAAAAAAATAAAATATTCTCTAGACGAAGTCTCTGGGACTTCTAAAGCTCCCTTATGGGCGAGAAAAGAAGGGCATTCTATCCTTTTTTGGTGTGAAAGTTTTGAAATCCTGGCCACAAAATTCCGCAACTTCGAAAAATAGCATTTCGCTCAAATTCGCATGGAGAAATTGTGTGGAAGCGGCGTCTCAGCTCAGGATCATTTTCGAAGCTTTTCACAGGAAAAGAACCCTCAGGGGACGTTGATCACAATGCTTACATGATTTCTTACAGATGCAAAGAAAACCCGCTTTGAGACCCTCCTTTTATGGTGAGTTCGGGATACCCATTGAGACATCTGCCACAACGAGGACCTATGCAGGTGGCAGCTGTTCCAGTGGGCATCCTGAACTCTCCACAAAAAAGGGGACTCAGAAACGAGTTCATCTTCAATTTTGTAAAAAAAAATGATGTATGCTATTGTATTCAGCGCCTTTTGAAGATTCTCTTCGTGTAGAGGAGGACTAGTCTATTGTGAAACGTGACAACACCAACATTATCTAACTTTGACTCCATTAATTAATTGAATTTGATGAAAAAGTTAACTTTACTTACTGCCTTCAAAGTTTGCATTCTAGCAACACAATACCCAGTCGCCAAGCCCAAACCTCCCCTGGAAATCAGATCCAGCCACCTTCACTCATCGATCTCTCCGAAGACCTCAGCGCAACGGTAGACTTACAATCATGAGAGATTCTCAACTATCCTCCAAAAAATTCCTTCCAGAATCCAATCAACGTACAGCCGATCCAACCAAAGGTTTTTCAACCTCCTCCTATAGGATCCATTTCCGGTCCTTCCACAGGTTATGGTGGGTCTGCAACAACTGCAGAGGTGCACCAAGCTCCAATCCAAGCTGCTCCGGTCTCCTTGCATCCTACTAATCCATTTCTACAAGATATATCCGTGCAGCCCTCAGGATCAACACCGTATTAGTCA
>KN727503.1:10898-21317 GCA_000816745.1 Ancylostoma duodenale
TACAATGTGAATGTCAGAATTCAATGTGAATGTCAGAATTAATATTGAAGAAAACCGAGAGAAAATAAACTATAACACTAAACAGCAATCTTAGTGGGTGGCTTGCCCTTTGCGGGCTGACCGCGAACCCACTCTGTCGATTCAATATTTTGAGCATCAACTTTTCGTTTAAGTTCTTCGTTCGCTATTTCGTCTTTCATGCGGAGCCGAATCTAAACAGGATTAAATCTGTAGTTTTGAAAATGCATATAATTCCTATTGGTGGTAGACGAATTCTCGTTAGGCCTATATTTCATATAAATAAAGAGTGTTGTCCTAGTTTTCTCCCGCTAACCCTTGGCGGACTTCTACAGTGGAACCAGCAACTTTGAGGAATTCCATGTAAGCTGGTGCTAGCAACTTCTAAGGTGCGCATATTTTCGAAAATGGACAGTAAACGCTGAACGATTCCAAACGACGGCAGTCAGACGTTTCTCATCTTATCCGTGGTAGCGGCGACGTCGAAGTTATCGTGAACTAGGTCATTCTGAATCTTATACCTTACAACAAAGCCTATTGAGCCTCTTAGCACACACGCCTAATCCTGCTCCATATAAATATCTGTTGCTTGGTAGGTAGTTGCCTGTTTCCATAAGATTTATTCGGTAGTTTTCACTGCGATCGTATTACAAACCTTCGACCAGAGGCTGCGGCGGGTATTCCCCACGAGGAGTATAACACCTAGCCCTGCCATCATTGCGGCGACTCTACTTTTGATACGTATCGATTGTAGACAAACTGCCGCCGATATCGAACCGTCCACAATCAACAGGCATCAAAAACGAAATTGCTCAGGCGATAGTAGTGCTAGGTGCTATAGTCCTCGAGGAATAAACCGCTATCATCGGTCAAATAGGCATTTCTAGCCCCACAATGGACCCGTTGTTCTTGCCGAAATTACCACTAACAAGCCAGTAAATAAGGAAACGCCGGCATTAAATAAGTATCTCTTCAATGCATGGTCCGGTTAGAATACATAGCCTTTTCTTTGAGAACTACAAGGGCACTGGACCCAAGTGCAAGTGATCGCTCAGTAAGGTCCTTCTGTTACAGTGAACGGTTAAGTTCTGTTCCTGCTTTTATGTGAGTACGCAGAGTACGTAACTCCCAATAAACGCACTATACGGCGAGCAAAAGAGGCTGCAACTTCACTTGTGTCGTTGCACAAGGAGGTGCCGCAGCACCTGTGCCGTTGCAAACGAGTGCCGCACCACCTACAGTGTGGCAAGGACGCTACAGCAACACCCCTTTGTCGCTGTATGGAGGATTTCTACATACATCGCGTACTGCTGTTTTAGAGGGTACTGAAGGGGACAACACCACATGGGTTTATTTTCTTAAAATAGGCTATGGATAGAGATAAATACATATTAGGACTCTTGGCGTCATAACCCTTAAGTATTTTACCTCTGGATTGCAAAGTGACCTTCAAATTTACAGGCGAATTGAATTACGAAAAACTCGAATATGTATAGCGATGGATCTAAACACATTTACCTCATCTGGGTAATAAGCTCTGAAAACTCCTTCATCTGCACACCATTCCATTGCTTCATATGTATGAAGAAGCAACTGGAACACAAGAATTTAGCAGCAAGTAAAGAGCTACTATAAAAGTAGGGCAAACGAACCAATGGGAACCGCGAAGTAAAGTAAAGGACGAATTGGTCAGGAATGTGGCCAAGGGAACTGCGAACTTCCTCGGGCAACTCCCGGTAATGGTGTTTTTTGTTACGCATTGCACGCAACAGATCCCTGACCGAATGTCCCTTGTAGGTACGGAACTTCCTCAGATCTAAAAAAAAAATCTTACAACGATTGCATTACAACTATACAGCCTTAGTGCAGCATGAACACACCTGCAGCAAGCGGATCACAGATGTTGTTCCTCCAATTTCCACCCACAACCGCACGTGCATTTCGCTCCAATCTTCGCACCACAGGGCTCGTGTCATCTTCTTTTTCAATTCTATCAGATACATCCTAAAAATCACATGATAACACAATTTTGGGGAAGGCCCCCGAGCACTTCCAAAGCCAGCCACTACAGTTGAAGAGTAGAAGTAAAGAATTCTGAACAATATAGCTGGAGTTAGGTCGACTCGCAAAGAAAACTCCTATGTACATAATTCTCAAAAACTTGGGATTACTCACCCCAAAGAACTGCAACCGCCGATCAGGTTCCCAAAAGAATGGATGCGCTAGCACACATGCCAGTGACGGTCGCATATTCGGAACTCTTTGGATCATCGACTCAATCAGTGAGACAGCCACCGGGATGTCTAAATCTAGTGTACTGGAGCACCAAAATCAAGTGCTGAGATGATTAATAAACTGGTGGTAAACTTAGCAAAAATGACCTTGTTTGATTCCGCGAAGCATATATTCTCCATTGATAATATTAGTTTGCCTGTGCAAACTATCTCCAAACGGGTGGTCCCCATTCGACAGCACATAGTAGAATATACAACCAAGAGAGAAAACATCAACTGGGAAGCTCTAGAACAGAATAGGTGGTAAGGGTAACCGTGTGGTTCGTGCTGTAATGATATACACACATGTCGTCATGGAAAATTTTTTCTCAAGAACATGTGCGAATTTTGTTTGAATTAAGTGTATCATCTGAGTCTTATGGTTCTGTGGAATGAACAACGGAAAAAATAAAATCTAATCCGAGTTCTAGAATTTATCTCCTAGGTTCAATGGCCATAGCAGGAGCATTTTGAGCGTTTCGTCCAGCGTTGTGAAGGAATGGTGAGACTTTTCCTTTATTTTAGAGCTCGGGGTTTCCATTCCCTTAGTGACGGGTGCTATGGAATGTCCTATCCTTTCGGCCTAACGTTCACTGGGAAAATATTCCACATCCACAGTTCTTTTTCCTGCGTTCTTCTGTTTCACATTATTGGCATAGTTGAGCAGACTACTCGAAAGAACGTGCATATCCTCGCCCGAAAAAAATCCAGCTTTTCCAAAGCTTACGGAAATAGGCGTATAAATTAGTAAGCTTGCTATTATTGAGAACCAAATAAGCTCCATTACGATCTCTGAGTGGAGCTAATGTACTTTCTTTGTTAAGAGATGCCTTTGGCACAATTAAACAAAACCCACGGTGCTTTCAGAGACCAACGCTTCCGGAGCAATCCAGCCATCAGTGCCAGCAAGTCCACTTCTCTTCGAAAGTGAATGTCGACCAGGTTGTACTCGCTTACACAGTCCAAAGTCGGATATAACCGCTCGCACTCCACGAGTTCCTGCCGTCGACAGCAGCACATTTTGTGGCTTCATGTCCCGATGCACTAAACAAGCGAATACAAAAATAAACGAGGAGATTCTAGAACGAACCTGCCATTTATGGCAATAAATCTTCCAAAAATGCTGTTCACCTATCTGCATAATATGCAAGTGAGCCAGTCCTTCTGTCGCTTGACGCAGAAGCTCCGTTGAAGTGATAAAAACCTTGAAGAAACAAGTTCAACAGTAGCAAGGTAGTACAGGACACGAACCTCACCTTTTCTCGAACTGCCTCCTCATGTACATAATCATTGAGGGATGCTACACACAATTCCAGCGCAAGGTAACGAAACTGACTATCTGACTCCTATAGAAAGTAATTAGATGGTAACCAGCAATAATTACGAATTTCTAAAGCGCACCATGCAAAAATATCGGATAACGTTTGGATGTGTATCACTTTCACGTAGAAGATCGGCTTCGCGATCCACAAGCCTCACAAATTCGGATACCACTCTCTTCACCGCTACATCTCGACCATCGAATTTGCCCCTGTGAGGGAGAAATGTATTAGAAGCAGAAAAAAGAGAGCTTCATAATACAGTAATAGAACCTTGTACCAACGGGACCTGGATGCATCATTGAGACTACCCACGGTAAACATGTACACGCCCACGTTAAAGATGAGTAGATTTGCGCGGTGCTGGCGAGTTTACCCCGGGTAAATTAAATGGTGCACGTAGCACCGGAAGATAAGGCAAATACCTATAAACAACAGTTCCTTCACAGCCACGACCAAGTACTTCAGATGGGTTGTACTGCAGTTTTCCAACTTTCATCCAGCCTTCTGGTACCTGAAACGACACTTATGGAGGTCTTTCTATCTAGGTGACAAAGAGTCTTGTGTATAGTCCTATATTTCTGTGTATTACTCTTCAATCCCAATGAAACCCCGGACCTCTGTCGAGCAGATACTTGTAACTTGAAAGGTTCGATGAAAACACTTAGTTCTCGTATATACCCATTAAGGATGCATTCTCGGGGTCTAAAATTCATTTGAAAGACCTCGCTCAGGCCTCTGTGGTAATTTTGATCCAAGCATCAGGAACTAAACAAAATTCCACGAGGCCCGGAATCGGCAGAGACAGGATTCACTGGCCTTGAATGATTAAATCCAAAAACTTCTCTTCTACACGAATCCACCTGGTCCAAGGAGCGCATGTGGCAGCCCGCTATTCTGTGGCGGCGGACACATGTGCTCAAATACAGCGATTAGGCCGAGACTTTAATAAAACCCCGTATTTCACATGCGGTAACTGCGATACATCTGCGCCGAGCGTGGTGCGTAACTCATTTCCAGCCCGCAAAACAACATACATTCGTGAATTATTGCAGTATATCTCGATCGAAAACTAATAGCAATCTTATCCACTGCAAAATACTCTTCACCGTTGAAGATTCACGACGAATTTCTGTCAGCTGAAGTTTATCCCAGAACTTACATCTCAGATGGGACTGTGTCAGATTTTAATTCATACTTCAAATGTAGTCAAATCTCACTGACAATGAAATATCAAAACGAGTTAGATTAGGTAAAAAATTGTCTTCTAAGCGTACTGCTTGCTGGGAGCACAGCACAGCCACGGGAGCAGTAGATCCAGGCTAGTGAAGAACTGCTGTTGCATAGGGAACGCATAAATATGGTGAAACATCGAAATTCCGGATATACCGCAAAAAATCCCAAAAACTGCGAACAGGAACACTGAATCGTGGATTCAGGATTCCAAAATTGATGGACTAAGAAGGGGCACAATTCATGAACCCCCTTTTTTCTCCTTTTTCTTCACCATGACAAATACTTGGGAACACCACCTTGATCCAGCATATTCTCCAGATCTGCTCACTACTAAATACCTCTCATCGGACCACTGCCAGACCTCAGTAAAAAAGATCAATAAAGGGGTTCAAGTCGAAATTGAGAGGTCCAACTTCTTCAACGTGGAGCCACAGCAGTTCAAGCAGGGAGATTTCCAGAGACAGTCCGAGATATGAGCCCCGGTCATATCCAACAACGGGTAATATTTTTTAAAGTTTTAATTCAGTAGAGATATTTGATTTCAGACAAAAAAAATGTTGCAAGCAGTGCAGAACTTTTAAAATAACCAAACATTTGGTTAGAAGGAGGATAACCAGAATTTTTTTTCTGAAAAATCCAGGAAGATAGACAGTGAGCAACGGCTCGGTATCTATAAGACGTACTATTACTATCTAGATGTTAACCTCATTGATCTCACCTTAAATGTTGTACAATGGTCGACAATTCATCACTAACCTCTTCATTCCTAGTGAACACCCAATTCACTCCTGAATTCGACTGCTTCGAAGTTTGAGCACTGCGAGCTTCTCCAGCTGTTACCAAAGCGACTCCAGACTGAAACTATGCTCGCATAAACACTATAAAACGAAGAACACATCACAAATCAAGCGCTCGCCCCTCAATCGTAGTCGGACACGCTTAAAAACTTGACAATTGTCTTTTGCCTCGATACTGGTGTGAAAAACTCATCATCCACTCCATCAATAACACACAACCGCGAGCTTTCCACACCAATTCCACCCACGTCGGCCCCGAAGATTCGCAGGTGACAAGTGCTCAAGTTGTCGATAAGAGCTGTACACGCCATAAATAATCGCTAAACGCGCCCGAGAACCTATTTATTGTTGCGAGTCACGACAACACAAGGAATGCTTGCTGTTGTATTCGCGACGTAGCCCCCTTCTTAGAAAACATGTGCTGTTCGTAAAAAGTTCTCTTCATTGATTTCGAATTTAACGATTTGTTTCCAAAATTTGAACTGAAGAGGTGGCACTTCAAGCAATACCCTCTATAGAGGGAAATTGAACCGCTGTTGTGAACCTGAACCTTCTCATCTCGTGAAAACGGATTTATGCGAAACAACATCCTCATCTGGAATACTTCCTAATGTGGGCAGAGACGAAAAATGGGCGTTGTCATCCAAACAGGGGCGTGGCCGCTCAGAGTATAGTGAAAGTGAGATTGATTACAGCGAGAAATAATACGAAGTAAGTTTCAACGGAACGTAATAAACATAATAACAGTAAGGTGCAAGCACTTGTATTTCATTATTTCCATTTATTTCCAGTGCGAGAACTCGTGAAAATTCGTCTCTCCCACGAAAATTTTGTGGTTTGCTCCTGTCCTATGATGATAAAAAAAGCGCTCTCCCCTTATGAATAGGCACTCCCTTACGATTCTCTCTCGAAACCACCTTCATGTGAAGAGGTCAGAAATGAGACTCACGAAAGCGGAACGCTCTTTGATATCAAGCATCAGTACCTTAGAGTATCCCCAGACTTCGCCAGTTCAAAATGAATGAGAATGAACCGGCGATTAAGAGATAAGGATCGTGGAAATGATACGTATCGATTGACACGCTACATCGCCATGAACCGCTGCCAAACGGAGCTCATCGCCCGTACTCTCGAGGATGTGCCCAAAATGAACTGGCGATGATGATGATAGCCAAAATGGAAAAGATGCCCGCCCCTTTTATTATCATTCCTCTTACGTCTGGGGTCTGCTCATTCACTTTATCCATACCTGGAGTGGACGGCGCTGACGGGCCCTGCAGTTGGCCAATTGTGTGAACCGACCAATCGTAGAGCTTGCCCGCATCCCCTCCCCCCTTCCAGGTATAACGCACCACGCCCTAAATCGTAGTGTGACCCTTCACATAGAAGATAACGTAAGACAAAAGATGGAGGCGCAGAGAAATTTCATTTCAGGAGCTTCGGAATAGTAATGAAGTTTTAATTTTTCTAAAAAAGCCTTTGATTTTCATTTCAAGAGAAGGAAAAAATATTGACGATGTAAAAACCATGGATTTCCACGCAAACACAGTAGGGTATGCTGAGAAAAAAAATAGGGAACACTAGAATCTTCGACAATATTGATCCAGAGGGAGGAGTTGCCAGTGTTGTGCCAGATAGACATTGTCATAATTTATCCTGGACTAACTTACCCCAGAACTTTCACTCTCAACATTATTTTTACAAGCCGATCCACCAACAAGTGATGCAGCGTCCTCAGCAAATCCACAAAAAAGAAAATTATCGGCACGCTCCCCTCACCAATACATAAATTTCTCCTCCTTTTTTCATGTCATTCATTTCTTTCAGCCAGACTGCTTCCTACTCCTGTAGTAAAGCTACGATGAGAAGAAGTGATTTGATGAAACAGACATCACACTATGTACTGGTGAGCGGCTGCGCTGCACTTCAGGAACGGTCACGTTTGCAACTAAACATGTTATTTGTTACGAATGGAAGCAGTTTTTTTTGGGCACTTATCAAGAAACTCCATCTGCAGTTACACCTAAGACCTCCATGAGGAAATACAGTCAAGGCAACAACCTCCTTGAGGAGGTTCCAACCAGTCTCTCAAAAGTCAACTCACCCACTCCCTCCATCTATTCTAATCTTGTTCACTTATTTCGACCAAAAAACTCTGGTTAACCCACTTGCTTGCCGCACATCCAGACAACAGTGATCGCCAACGTGAGAAGGGTGAAAACAGCTGTAGCGAAGGCAGTCGGATGACGTAGGTAGATCTCGAGCAGCATTCCAGCCAGCGACGTTTCGAATGTTTGAGTTGACGTGGTGGTAATCTGGAATCATGATTTATAATCAGAGAAAGAAGCATTGACGCTCAAATATTTCCGGGATCCGTGAAAAAAAGTCAGTAGTGCCGATTTAAACAGGGGATTCTGCCGCTAGCAGAACTAGCAATATCTCGAGGAAAAACTAGTTCTCGCTACTAATTGAAGAGAATAATCCAACCGTCTTTTTTTTTCAAAATTTCCTCCCACCACTATCCATGTACGGTGCGAATCACATGTGTAGAACCCAAGCCTTCTGTAGTTGGATTCAGAAGGAAGAAGTAGCGTTTACGTCAAGGGGCAACTCAGTCGAAGCCCATGCATTCGAAGATACACTTTCAAAATGGGATCTGACGCATCTTTTTTCTGTGTCAGCACCGATGGGGCGCTGTAGTTGGCCCAGGAGAGAATCCGTAGCAACACAAAAGGAAAAGCTCATCTGCGGGAGTTGAGCTTCCTCAGAGAAAAGGGCATAGTTCGACGCTACACAGCCCGTATTCAAAATATCCAGGAGCCACAGAGCATAACCTACCTGCTTAACATCTTCCACATCTGGTTTGTAGACTATTGGAGGAAATGCTGGTGAATTCGTGAATCGAATCGGCAAAATCGCACCCAAATCCACTGCGGGTTTCTCGTGATATCCTAAAAACAACGCTGACTGACCACATCATCACCATAATTCTCAATTATATAATACGCCTCAATCGACGAGAAAAAGACTGATTGCACGCCTGTTGCTCCTGCCAGCATGCAATATGTTATTTTTACGAGGGCGGCAATCCGAGCACCGCAGGTGTTAACGGATGGCTCCATAGCGGTGAGCAAGAAGAGGCAGGAAATTCATAGACAAGTACAGATACAATGCACCTCCACAAAAATTATTACGATCTGTGTAAAAATCATGAATTTAACCACCTACATAGCCCAAAATGCATAAACTACTGAATCGAATGTCCGGAGCTAATTTTCTACTTTTTTCACCTCAGTACAATCAATCACCCGTGGTGAAGAACAAAAATTTCCTACTCACGATCTAAAACGGCGGTCAGAGCTAATTTTTTCATAGTTAGAGCTGGTTGGGCATATATTCGCGTGAAAAAGGCTACTACATTCACTAGATTCTTGCCCTCTTTCAAATGAAAAATGGCTAAATTCACATTCACCGGATCTTTGGCCTCTTTCGAACGAAAAATTAATAAATTCATACTCAGGTACTAAGTCTCTGATCTTATCTTGGTCTGGTCATGTTTTAATTTGGATATTATTATGTACGTATAGGATTTCCACGTCTGCCTTAATAAAGCGTATCGAGTAAATTAAATCAATCCAGGAATAGCTAAGATATTTGCTCATTTCGATTCCATTTGACCGAAATAATGATGACATACCTAGTAGCAGAAATTCCCCATCTGTTGTCTTGTGAGTAATAGCTGGAATATCAATGGAAATCACAGGTCGCGAGCTTGGAACGAACTTCGACTTCTCTTCGTCCTATAAAAGCAAGTTAAAATGAAGAACAGATGGTGTGGCAACCAAAATGAGGAGAATGATGGAAGTTTTCACTCCAAACAACATCCACAGCAGAATGTTGACCGACTCGAATAATATCAAAATGGACATTCGAACTATCGAATATTCTAATAATCGAGTATTCGAATAGTCGTGTACAGTGACTAACATCCTGCAATAAGTCTTTCCTTCCATCTCGCATAAGTCCTTACACCACTGCCAGTGGCGGATGGAGAAAGTGGGCGAGAGGGATGGGTGGGGAAAAAAGTGGGGTCAATGGGGTGGGGAAAAAGTGGGGTCTGCCGCTTTGGGAACCGAGATGCAAAATAAAATTAATGAAAAAATATTAATTGTAATAATAAATAGTAAATGAAAGTTACATTAGAAATAATAATAAAAATAGACAATCAAAAAAAACCGATACAAGATTTTTATTTGTACTGGAAAGGAATTTCGAAAATTTAGCAACCCCTTCTCGGGAGGAACGCCCCCCCCCCCTGCCTCCGCCACTGACCACTGCATATGTTCGAATACACCATCCATCTTACTAGAATATTACTCTATTCGATCAACAATGGTGCACTCCGTCAACAAAAAAAAATCAAAGGAAATAAAAATACCACGTCCAAATCTCACAGATAAAGCTATCGGACTTGGTCCCTCCAACAGCGGTGGTCCAAGATACTTCGGCGCATAAGTGATCGTGTGCTTATCCACCAGCACATCCATGGCGTACAGCCCAAACGGTGACTCTCCCACATAAAGCGTTGCGAACAGCGCGTGCTGAGGTGACGTAGTTTTTGGCGATACGCCAAGATCAGCCAGAACATCGTTCTTTCCACCCGGTGTCAAGGCGCTCTGAAATATTCACTCGAATAATTAGTCATTTGTGCGCTTCTGGTGAGAACACCGGGTGCTTGGGGGGAAAAACATTGAGACAAGGAAAAATAGCCACAGA
>KN727504.1:7543-23103 GCA_000816745.1 Ancylostoma duodenale
AAATAATTACAATGTAATAAATGAATGGATGAATAATCGAAAACATCCTTGGCATGTTGTCCTGCACATAAAGTTATGTACAGTCTTGTATAGTACTTATCAAAAAGACGGATGGATTCCGTGACCGCACAATCGCAGCGGGACCTGAACGAGAGGTGCGGTAAGAGCATGCTCCAAATGAGAGGATCGACTGGGTCCCGCCACGATTTTGTGGCCGCGACGCTATGAAACCGCACGCAATCTGTCTGTCTTTTTGACAAGGACTGTAGCTCATAGAGGGCCGGTGGTGTGACTTTGTCTGCAATTACGACTTCGTCAAGGTGTCGACCAAGTGATTTAATTTTTACACCTTTTTGACATGAACTCATGTGGTGTGATTCTTCCATTTCTTTCCATTTCGATGTTTCCCTGCTGCCATTTACTAAAATATCCTTCCAGAAACTAGTGCAGTCGTAATTGAAGACAAAGTCACATCACCGGCGCTTTCCGAGCTAACACACCATACAAATTCCTCGTATATGGACTCTGGTGATGTAGTGTCCTTCTCGAGAAATTCCGTGGCTTCAGAATTGTGGCGGAAGCTGAGCAGGTCCCACAACAAGTCTTCTCGGGAGCAAGCTGGGCTTCGTAAGAGGGTCGAAAAGCAAAAGGACGCATCATACTGGGGTTTGGGGCAGAGCCCCAAAAAAGTGGTTTTACTTCTAAGGAACGCCTTCATCGGCCGAGATAGGGGTATTAAATAAGTTGAGTGACCGATTCGTTGAGTGCGGAGAGGCTGCTCTTGCTTTAAGCTACAACTACTTGAGCTAGAATTTCGTGATTGAAATGTTAGCATAATATTAGGTTCTCTACTAAGAGCAGAACAGATTAAGTGTTCATTGTGTCGAAATTACGAAAGAATGACTTTGGGATGCTCCCATCTTCTGCTGCTTTAAGACAAGACGGATCAAAACGCTCAATGACGCAGCTTTGATTGTCTTTTATTTTCGTGACGCAATAGATGTTCGACTAGTTTTGCAGCTTATTGGACGGTCTGACTGAAAAAAAAGATTACAGGGATCGATGACTGGTGGAAAGGATGTAAATGGGGAAAACATATCATTACGATGTACGACTGACCGAAATGAAAAAACTTTACCCCGAAAACTAACTGCAATCGAAAACAGCTGATCTGTACCACGCTATAACTTGCCCGGGAATAAACGGTTATCATGTCTAATTTGCTGCATCTTGGGAATGAAGGTTCCGTCGGCGTTACAACCTGCGTAAAATTACTGGGACCGTCGTTTAAGCTCCAGACCGTCTAAAATTTCTGACATGAAAAGATTCGTGGCTGCTGCTTTTAAGGGATGAGAAATAGGAGCATTGTGAGCATATAAAGAAAAAAGAAGATGACAAATACGGATTTCCATCTAAAGAAAAGAAGTTCATGGAAAGGTTTGCTTTCTTTCTACACAAGACCATGTTATGCCCAGACTTTTTTGCTGGCGTTGCATTAGAACCGCTTTTTATTAGCCATCCATTAGCGTTTCTCACTCTTGACCAAAGAAATCTGCGAACGTTGGATCTAAAAGATGATGCATTGATCGTTTTTGAGGCCATTCTCGCCTGTGTCTCGCCTGATGTTTCAAAATGCACAAGTTTCCCAGAAAAAAAAATCTGGCACACCTAAACCATTTTTTTGGACAAATAGCACACCAAAACGAATGATCTTGGCACCACAAGGATTAGGGGCATGGTGTGTCCAAGAACTCATCCAAAATATTTGTATCAGCGAACAAGGGGGATTGTGGGTGTGGAGTATTGTACTGAGAAGGTGGGGACCGACAGCTTTGTGACTTGCCACTTTACTCCAGCGCTTACTCGCAGCTTGATCGCGCCACCCTTTCCCGATATGCTGCACATCCTGCAAATTTTGCGTAGTGCCCGACATTCTGCGACGCGGTGAGATGACCGAGTGGCCCAAGAAGCTGCTTCAAGCACCAGTCCCTTTCGGGCGGCATGTCGTCCTGGAACACCGGCCCAGGCAGACCCCCACCACATCCTACTATCAATGATGCCAAATAAAATCAAGAATGAGGCTGTGGCATTGATTGTGGTTCACTCGCCTGACTTGGTGAGTGTGGGAAATAATATGAATGCAGAGCTCCTCGATGCGTCGCGAAGGTCAGGATTGAGGGGCAAGCAGGAATTTCCTAAGGATCACAAAGTAACCAAGGCAGGCATTTCTGTCGAGCACTATCGCATTGATTTGTGTACTGTTCAAGAGACGAGATCGTCGGGTAACAAGTCAAAGGTCATTACTTACGGCTTTAAAGGCAAAGTCCGAGCAAAATTCCATCTCCCGAATTTCTACTGGATTCGTAGCCTACGGCGACGCTTTGAACGAAAACTATAGAAAAATCCCTGAGAAGGTCCCACAGAGAACGTTTTCCATTGACCGATTTCGGTACGGCGTTTTCGGGTTTACGCCGTCCGTGCTTTCAAATGACGTTACGCGGCGTACCCTACATGCTGTCTATTGTGGCGTCGTAGGAAAAAATCATATTCAAAGGACCGGTGGTCCGGGGTAAGGAACGCCTCAGGAAGTATTCGTTCGGCTGTACGTGTTTGAGCATCTACATAATTTGTTCTGTATGCACTTGCGCAGCCTTTGTCGATTGGAGCGCGTTTTCCCACGGTGACCGTAATCTTCGGACGTTTTCCTCCATATCTGGTGATAGGGCTTATACAGAAGTCTCAAACTTGAGATACGTGCTACACGTATGGTTTGGACTCCAGAGAGCAAAAAACCTGGGTGGGCAAAATTTTGACCGAACCTTGCCTTTAAGGTGCTCTGTAACGCTTGTCCAGAAGCCCCAAATGGTGTTAGCGTAGTCGTCTCGGGCAGGGTTCCGACAACTGCCAACTGCAGAAGATGACTGCCTTCATTTCTTCTCGGCATCCCCGCCCCAAACAGGTACTTGTGACTAGGTGAAAGATGACTTTAGAGTGTTGCTCTATGAGAAGACCATGGAAGTACCTACGGAAGAAATGATCGTTGTCGCAGGAGATATACGGCCACGTATCAGCGATGAAGGATAAATATGCCATGGAGGCTTCAGATACGGAACAAGGTACGGCGTTGTCGAGGTGATATTCTCGAATATATTGGCTCTCACAACCTTGTCACCACAAAAACAAAGCACCCGTTCGACTTCGTCTCCTTCTACAGTGGTCAGTTGCTCGCGATTAAAAGCTAGCTACTGACGCCGTGCCTATGCTCTGCGCGATCGTCGCCACACAGCACGCTACGTCGTCCACTGATCTGCATCAAGGATGCGCTTAACAAAAAAATTGATTTTCATAATTCGTAAATCGTGAATTTCCCAAGATCCCCGTGAATCGTAAATCGTAAATCGTAAATGAAGACCCGAGTACCATTGATGAGATCCTGTAAATTTTTAACACGTTTTATAACAAAGTCATTCTCAAAGTGCTCTATGGTATCTTCAGTGAAATCGCTCCTCACACAACTTCCATATCTTATCCTTAAGGTGATAACATATGATGAAGAACAAAGCTTTCTTTCTATATTTTCAGTGTCTATCTAATTTTGGACGAATTGCTGTTATCCATCGCTGAGAAAGAGGAAATTCCCTATTAAGGGTCAGTGTTCCCGAAGTCAACAGGGTCCATGATTCTATCTGTTCCTGTTTCAACCAACCCATCCTCCCCTTTCCTCCTTGGTCCCTGAATTCGGTACCACAGAAGCCGGCTAGGATGAAGCGCTGACTTGGAATCGGGTCCACTTCAGCCGCTACTACATGGGGCACATACGGACGGATTCAATGCCTCTACAATTATCTGATAAGAAAAGGATCATTTCCCTTATCACTTTTTCATCCTTATTTATGGGTGTTACGAACTGGTTACCACGATTTCGGGCAGAAAAAGCTCTTTGCGCACTAAACGAAACCGAAGTTGAATCTGAAAAAGAAAACAAAACGAAACTTCTTGACGAACAACAGATGCTTGGTGGACTGCTCGTTTCGTGAGATAGCTTAACACCGTTAGGAAAAGAGGCATTGTGGCTATTGTGGCTATTGATGCTGCTGTAGCATTTTAAGCATCTCATCTCCACGATTTACTTCGGTATAAGCCGCCGTCTTTGAATAACAGAAACTGCAGCGGAACTATGCGACTTTGATATCAATATTGCTACGAAATGTAAACACAGAAAAACTACGCAGATTTGCACACTTAGCGCAAGTCCTATGGCGGGCCTCCTTTCTCGCAGTTATTTGCGATTTTGTTACGAAATTTAGGCCACTTTTTCGTGAATCGTAGATCGTAGGAAATTTGCAAAAAATGGCCGTAAATCATAGTTCGTAAGCCGTAAATCGTAATTACGCACATCACATCTGCATCATAAAAATCATGTCTCCGAAGTGGATGCACGACGAACGATGTGGATCATCCCGAAACAGGTGGTTATAGTCCAAAAGGGAAGAAAACCACTGTAACTTGTCGAATCAAGTTGCTACTGGTCTCGCCAGCAGCAAGCGAAAGGTTCTACGTCGTTAACCACGAACACGGTCATCTATTGAAGGCAGTGGCTTAACACGTTTTTGTGTTTCAAATATGGAGCTAAATTCAGTATCTCCTCGACATGCTGTTCCCGTGCACGTCAAATGCTTCAAAACGGCCTGTGGACCCGTTTTCTGGGAATGAGTCTGTGAGGGGTCTGTAAAAGCTGTAACCGAGAAATTCAGCCAGCACCTGCACTTTGCGCCCTGTCAAACACAGTTTTTCGTCTCTTTTTTGTCTCTTGAGGCATATCAACGAGATCAGTATAGGGAGAAGGTTAAGGATCTGTCGATATTACCATCGCACAAAAAGAGATGAGACCCCTGCCTTAGATGAAGCGCAAGAAGAGAAAATGACGCGACTACTCCGAGAAATCTTCGGGTATCCATTTGTTCCACAAGTAACGCGAAGTTACGGTCCTATGCAGTCATCGCGGTCGATGAGACCATGGCTATACTCTATCGGATGAAGCCAAGGAATGCCACAGGTCCTGATGATGTTGTGGTGGAGTTGTGGAAGTCAAGACATTGGAGCTGAGCTGAATAGCTGACAGCGTACCCCAACCAGGTCGAAGAAGACGCCTGTTCCTGGCCGATGAGCACCACAATCCCGATATGTAGGAGAAAACGCAAACCAGTGGATTGTGGGAACTATGGGCCGATACTACCAACTTCGAAGCATGTGGCTTGTCTGGTGATCGAAAAGCATCGCAAAAGGCAAAAGCCACTGCATCTTGTCTTCCTTGATCTAGGGAAGACCTTCGGTCGCCTTCACACGAAGTCATTTGGTACGCACTGTATTGTCAGCGTCTGTGACAAGTGTATTTAGTGAATCAAGGTTCTCTGTGTTGATCCACGGAGTCGAGTGCAGGCGGCCACGGTACCTCGACGGGTTTTCACATCACTGTAGGAGATAAAACGTGAATAAATGAACTACGAACGAAGAGGAAGGGTTGTCTAGCGACCACTTGATGCTTGAGTCGCATTCAGAAGTGTGCTTGTTTGTTCCGGTCTGTTGCTGACTTAAAGCTTGAGAATCAGCGCTAATTAAACCAGGTCATCGCTGCAGATAATGCCTTAAAGGCAGCAAGAGCCGAAATCCTCGACTTCGAGCTGAGGTGCGGGTGGTGAAGTATAGACTCAGCACATCACAAAAGGGCAATTTATACTGGATGCGTGCGACTGACGCGCGTGCGTCTATATGATGAAGGATAGGACTCAGTCGCATCACAGTCGCATCACAGTCGCAGCTCAGACGCACGCGTTTACGGCCTCGCGACGGCCGCACGTTCTTTTCATTGAAAATGTGCATGCCGCCTTGACCGGTCTTCATGAAAAATCCTTCGCAAATGCGTGCGACCGATGCGCGACTGACGCACGCACGCATCTAGTATAAATTACCCCAAACGTGAAACGAACACAAACAATCATGACTTACCTGCAGAGAAAATGGAGCTGCCGTCGCGAACACGCCTGGCCGTGTTCGTGACGACATTTCCGTTTTCTCTGCAGGTAAGCCATCATTGTTTGTGTTCGTTTCACATTTATGATGTGCTGAGTCTGTACTTCACCACACGCACCCCAGCTCCAAGTCGAGGATTTCGGCTCTTGCTGCCTTTAAGTTTTTACGAATCATGTCGAGTCTTAGCTCAAAATGGAGTCTGTTCGGCAATTGGCAACATCCACATCGAAGAAAGTTTCAAATAATGTTTATATTGCTGTTGAGTCCTTGAATACAGGTTGTAAACAATAAAAGTTTACTAAAGCAAATCAAGTGAAGTAGTCTGCGTTATGGATGTCGTAGTACAATAGCTGCCACATTTCACTATCGTTGTCCCAAAAATAGCTGCCTTCGTTTGCAATCCAAGTTCCTGTCTTGAAACAATCCATTTCAGGTTGTATCCTACAACAAAGCAATTATTTTGAGAAAGTGCAGTTAACTTAATTTACATGAAGATCTTGTGGTTTCCGCACATGCGAGTGCGCAAAATAAATAAATAGATGAGGAAATAAACCACTAAATACATAAAGATCTAACTATTAGGTAAGAATTATTTGGTGACAGGCCCGCTGTTCGCTAACACGGTCGATGGTTCGATCTCGCCCGCGGCCAAACAAGGGTTACATCCCTCTGGAGTTGATAAATTGGTAATCAGAGGAGTTGAGGAGTTTAGGAACGAAGGAAAGCAGGAACGATGGTGTTTTGCAGCGAGATTTCTGGAATATTGGCCGTATCACACACAACCTTTCGCTCATCCGGCATGGATATGTAATAGAAATATGAGTTCTCGCACTACTGCCTCTCACTCATCTCTTCTGAGCAGTCGCTGAGCCACGTTTTCAGCCACGCTTCAGCCAGCCATGCAAGCCCCGTAGCGCTCGTTCAAATTCCGCATTTCTGTTTCCAACCACTTTATTTCCTCTCATTGGATCGTTTCACAACGGGCCAAACCAGAAACGATGCAAACCATCTTTTCGCAGAGATATAACGAATTCGATCATTGACATTTTCACGGAAGGGCTAAATCCACAATTGCAGCAAAATCTGGAGGAGCGAATTTCTCGTGGGTGCTGCTTTTGGCTGTTTTGTGGTGGATGTCTGAGGAAAGCTCTCCCTCGTCCCGCTCGCCACATCCGCTTCTAAATCAGCGGGAAGCACTTCAAGATATAAACTTCAGAAAGCTCCTCCTATAAGTTTCATTTTACAGAAATATAGTGAGAAATAGTTGAAAAGAAAAGAACAAGTTCTCAGCTCACCATTTCCATTCGCTGAACTCTCCAACAAGCTTGGTCTTTTCGACAGCCACACGGAAATGAAGACGTACGGGACTATTATGGTAGAATTCGGAAAAATCCATACCATCGCCGGAGGAGGGCCACCCAAGTTTCTTTTTAATTTTCCCGAAATGACTGTCGTAAAACGTGATAGGATTTTCACTGACGCGATCTGCACCAATTCGACCAAATAGGCCAGTAATTGCAAATCCATCCTCCTCGTCGTCAAACGTGAAGACCTCTTTGAAAATCATCGACCACGGAGTGTACTTCTCCGAAAGACGGTATCGATATGTTTCTAATTCTGTCGAGTGTTGTCTTCCAAAGGTTGCACGACGTGTGATTTCTCTCGTGGCCTTCTTGAAAAATACGACGTTCCCTTCCAAAAGTGCTAAACTTGATTCCGTTCTTCTCAATGCTTTCGCGCACTTGTAATCAGCATTGATTTCGAGCTGAAAGTAGTAATTTGAACTTCTCTCCCATGTATACTTCACATCTGCTAAATAGTAAGATACCAATCTGGCCGTCCGGCTAACGCCGGACTTCCAGATCTTCTCTAGTGCTCGCTTCACTACTTTACCTCGGATTCATAGGAATAGGAACATCCCTTTGCCAAACTTTCCTTACAGAGTTTCTGCATCAAGTTCTTTTCCCATTACTTTCATCTATAAGAAACTGAGCTGGTCAAAGAAAACTGACCGCGTTTCTCGACGCATACAATTTTCGCTTGGAAATAGCTAATCACAATCATATGTAACCGACTTAACATGGTATGACCACAGGAAATGGTTTACCACTTCTTGTTTGTTGTTATCGATCGAAAGCGATAAGGATTAGTTTGAACATATAAAAGAGGAGGGTGCGGTGTGTATTCAGATACAAATAAGAGAATGGGAAGGAGAGAGGGGACGTGACGTTAATGGTATCCTAATCATTGCTGAGGTTGGAACATTTACATGGACTCAACTAACAGCATTTTCTCACTTCTGAGCCCGGCGCAACCCTCCTTGTATATCGCTCGATCCGATGATCGTCGTTCCACCCTTTCTGAGTGCTGACTCACCCTAATCACACGGTGGGCCCTGTCTCCAGGCGTTTTCCCAATTTTGGATGACGGCGCACCCTTATCACGCGGTGAGACCCGTCTCCATGCGTTTACCCAATTTTGGACCCCGGCGCACCGTTATCACACGGTGGGACCTATCCCCAGTCGTTTCCCCAATCCTGGCCGCCGCGCATCCCTTCTTCATCGACGGACCCGTTGCACACCGCCGGAGCTTCTGCTCGACAACCTCTCTACCCCACTCCACCACACCACACCCGTTTTTAGCCTTTAATAGGATCGCACAATCACCATCACTGACCAATCATAGCACTGGTGCACATGTACGCACAAAGTCACATGAAGTCTGTAATATATAGAGTATTGATTAGGGTCGTGTAAAAGTTTCGGAACGGTTGCACCTAATTTTTACTCGCCCTAACTCGACCATAAGTCAGCAGTTTTATTCGAGTCAAAAGTTTTATTTGCTTATCGTCGGCATCACTGTAATGTTGCCAATATAGCACTACAAAACCTTTCCAGAAACTTAAAATTTAATAGGTCTATACTCGAAAGAGCATCAAATGTGGTTTGCGAGTAGGATACGTCCACAAAATTTTGCAGCGGAGGTAAAGACCTGGAAGCTCGCAGAGGGGACAATCTGTTGGAATCATGTCTGAAAAGTATAAGAAGTACACAGGGCAAGTTAGAACTTTGAAGCCCTAATAGTCAATTTTTATTGTGCACTCGTTTGAGAAAATTCGTTGCGGATGACTCAAGTTGCTTGCCATGGAAGTTCGAAGAGTTTTTTTAAGGGTGAAGGAATGCCCTCGTCTATTTTTCAGGTAGGTCACTGCTCGACGCATTTTCTGTCAACAAAAGCAGCCCTTTCAAGAAGCAGCTTGATAGGATATCTGGGCTGGTAGTAATCTTCGCCTAAAGTTGCCAACTTAAATGTCATCTCGATGCGACGTAAATGGCAGCCCGATTGGCATAGAGGCACCTCAATCGATGAGAACATCTGGTTTTATGAAATTTCACTTCACATGTGTGCCATCCTTGCGAATTACTTCATCCACGTGCGCAATGCCTAGATCTCTCATTTTCAAACGTTTATGCACAGATAGTGGGCAACCCGAGCTGCCTACAAGGTCGCGATCTCTTAGGGCGCACGTTAGGCGCCAATTTGTCATTTTCCTCCGAAACAGTCAGTTTCTAAGATGAAGACAATTTCTGCAACCTGCCAACCGAACAAAGCGGCATGAACACCCAGACAGGAAATACCGCACGCTTGTCACGATGCCACAAATGTGTGTGTGCGTGTGTGTGTGTGCGTGTGTGCGTGTGTGTGTGCGTGCGTGTGTGTGTGTACAACGGGGAACTCTTAAAGGCAAGGTCCCGTCAAAATCTTGCCCATCCAAGTTTTTTTCTTAGCAAGATATGGGATGAAACGTTTGAGGATTACGGTGGCCGTAACAAAACATGCTCCAGCTGACAAACGTTGCGGGCAACGATGAATAACGATGCACGATTTGAGCAAATATACAAAGCTTAACTAACAGTTCCTGAAAACATACCCCCACCCCATCAAGCGGATCAGCGCAGACCGTTCTATATGAGTTTTGTCCCACGACGCTGCAAGAGAGAGTGTGTGATGCGCGTGGTATAGCGTTGCTTGGAAGCATGGCTTACGCGATAGCGCAAACGCCGTATCAAAACTGGTCGATGGAAACAGTGGAGTGTGAGACGTTTTTAGGAGATTTTCTACTTTTTTCGCCCGGGGTTCCGCTGTGTGCAACTAATTAAGTGGGAATAAGGCAATGATATTTTGCCCGAACCTTGATTTTAAATAGAATTTTCGCCAAGGCCACTCCTGCGAGCTGAAATTCGGCTGCATCAGAGCAGGAACGTTTTGGATTAGCAGCATAGTTTTGGCTAAAACGTAAGTAAATGCATACCGACACGTTGATTCGGAATTCGCGGCCTAGTGAGTTTGGCTTGGAAGGTAGGGAATATCATTCAGATCGTCCTGGAGTTATGAACCGCCAACGAATGTCAATAATCGAAGGGGCCCCGCTCAAAACAAGACCGGTGGTTTCGAGGCTGAACATGTGAGCCATTCATTTCTTAAGTAGGAACGGGAGGACGATCTCTGCCTGTAATTGTACTCGGGCTCTTTGATGCTGTCTTTCAGCGAGGTAACAGTCGAGTAATCAAGAATACAGTCTGTACTTCCCTTCACCTTCTCCAATTCATGGGCACTTCGCCACGCTATTTTTCTCCATGACTTTTGTCTAGCTATCGTTCCCAGTGAGACCGACTGTGGATCAGAGGAAACTATGAGTTATAAGAAAACTTACCCAAATGTAGCCTTTGTGAGGCTTTCCTTCAGTATCCTTTAAGAAGGCAAGACATATGCAGACAAGAGTTATCCAAATGTATTTCATCATTCGTAGTGTAGCCACCTGAAAAGGAACAAGACATATCAGACGTTGTAGTGGTATAAGCAGCTAGCCTCCTGCGCTCTTATCACAGAACTTCTTGTCATGGTGAACTAAACATCTACATAATTTTTTGCTGATGCTTATGGGCACACTTTTTATCTGTGCATTTTGCTGATACGTTGCCGCTGTCTCACAAGGGAAGTGCACGAGGCTAACCCCGGGGATCAAAACGAAACATCCAATTATAGAAGCATTGTCTAAGATGATGTTGACTTATACATATGATTTTTGCCCAATGGTCCTGATGCAATCAGGAGAGCGCACCAAAAATTTGTATGATGCACTGCCATAGAACTCCATGTAGAGCTAGGATTTATGGAACTTTGACCACTCAAACCAACTGTGATTACCTTAGTCACCATAGAGTGTGTAAAGACCCATTTTCAAATAACTTGGTTTCGTTTGATTATGAGATGATGAGCCAGGCAAACCATCAGTGGCGGGGTGACCGAGTGGCAAGGGCTTCCGGCTATAAAGCAGGAGGTCGAGGGTTTGGATCCTGCCGGTGCAACTCGTTTTGCATTTTTGAATTTTGGGCTTTTAACCCATTGACGACCGCGCCTTTTTCGTACGTTTCCACATTCTCTCAAGTTTTGGCTCCTTTTTCTGCTCGAAAATTTTTATGAAAACTCCAATATAGGTTTTTATAATCTTGATGACCTCTTCGTATTATTACATTACTACATCAGAAAAACGCTGCAACAATTAAGAATTAATGACCGCTGAAACTGAGCCATACGGAAAGAGGCGCGGCTCACCGGTGAGCCGCGCGGTCGTCAATGGGTTAAAGGCAGTGTCTCACCTCAGGGACCAAGTTCGTCAGTCGAACACGTGCGAGGCGCTGAGCACAAAGATGTACTTTAAGTTACGCGAAAACCTCGAAAACCCTTAAGTTACGGTTTTTTTTGGCCGAGAATTTCGAAATTCTCGGCCAGTAGACGAGAGGATTCATTCCGTAGCTGAAGCTTGCGAAGGGTGCGGCATGTTTTCAACACTGCAATGTTTGTTCATCCGATAATAGCTACTGCTGAGAAGTTCATTTTAATGGGCAACCTCAACTTCCCAGCTTCGCTTCCGCTAGCTTGCTAGCGGGGAAACTCGTCCGCTCCAATATGGAATCTTGCCTCCAAAATAGGGTTTTTGACAGTCTTTTCGGGCTTCAAGCACATCTTTGGAATCAGCTCGTCGAGTTGGACCAGATTCCGTTGATGTCTCGTTGCTCCTCATGAGGTGAGACACTGCCTTTAAACTTGTTTCGAGTATTTATAATGATAAGAACACATGAGATACATGCACCAGTTGAAGAACTACTCCAGGAACTTCGTCCGATGCGTTACCCACCTGGCCACCTCACCGCGGCAGCCATGCCTACAGCTAGTACTCTTGATCGCGTAACAAGGCGGAACCAGGTTATTCAAAATGCGTCTGCAACCGTTCGATGGTTCATAGGACAGCTAATCACGGCAACCACGGTTGCATTGCGTGGTCAAAGTTCCATGAGTCTAAGCCAAGACTTCCATAACAGTGCACTAAACGAAATGGCACTATCCAACCTTCCTGGGCCCAAACTCTTCAAAAAAATTTTTTGACTGAAACCTTGCATCCGGGGGTTATTTGAGGTGCTGAGCACGAATATCGTATCCATTTCGCACCGTAACGCCATTTTGTATCGTTAAGGTAGGTGTACGGTAGCATGCTGTAGTGTACTTACGGTAACCCTACAAAAATAGCGCTACGGAACAAAATAGATATGATATTCGTATTCAGCACCTCAAATAACCCCCGTATGCAAAGTTTCAGTCCGGAAAACCTTTTTAAAAATCATGGACTCGTGAAAGATGAATAGCGCAGAAATGTCTTTGACGCGCTCTCCTGCGCGTTCAGGACCATTGGGCAAAAATGATATGCATACATTAACATCGCCTTAGACATCGTTACCAAAAATGGATGTTTCGTTCCGATCCCCGGGGTTAGCCTCTTGCACTTCCCTTGTCAGATATTAGTGCGGTTAAACTACAGGTAGATAAGCAGTACACACTATACATTAGCTATCGAATTTTTTTTAAATATTTGAATATTTGAGGGATGGAGTTTAGCTAATTTTCGAATTGTTCGAACCAGCCGTCCAGCTGAGGTTGAACTCTCAGGTTTCTTTTCCCGCTTACTTCGCCGCATTTATTTCTGTGACGTCTTCTCCACAATGCGCAGGCCATTCCACATTCGTCAATACTCCCGTTTTTCGATGCTTCCCATTTTCCGGCTCGAAAGGGTCCTTTCCAATTGTACAACAGTCGGGTGAGGTGTTCCCTCCTTGTGTATGGCACAGTGGTAAGAGGCTCGCTGCGCACGCGCACGATCGATGGTTCGATCCCGCCCGAAGCCGACCAAGCCTTCCATCTCTCCGGGGCCAATAAATTGGTACCAGAGAAGTCTGGGAGAATGAAGCACTGACTTCGTACATCGGGTGCCCCCCCCCCTCCCCGCAAGTCACTCTATAGGGCACATACGCATTCAACGCCTCTACGATACTCAGATGAAGTCGAATGCGTGGCGCATCCCTCGTGACGGGATTGATTAAGGCCGCCACTCTATCCTTTATCGTTTACGGACATCTAATACCCGGCCTCATTTCTGACCAATCGCTGCAGGCGCTTCGGGTGGTCCTTCTTTGCATTCTATGCATGCAATAGCGTAGGAAGGCGATCCGATTGTTCAACCAAGAGTTTCAGATCTTGGAAAGCTTCAGAAGAGTTCTGTGGATATCCTAGAACTGCGAAGGACTTTTAATCCCATTCAGACCAACTTGCTGAAGGATCGCTAGGCCCAATCGATGCAGAAGGACCACAGCAACGAGTTGACATTTGGCTCCAACCAGAACTTCTTCTGCTGCAGGTCTTCTGACTCGATCGACCCTGGCTATTCTGCTGGAAGCACCAAGCTCGTCTGAACAAAATTCTGTGATCAAATGTTCTGTAATCATCCATTGCTCGTATTGCCTGCTGCTCAAATTTGGCCTGCCACGCCCTTCACTGAGTTGGGTATTGGATGTCCCGCAACCTCCTTTATCCTTTGATTCTCATTATGGTACGTCATCGCCCCCTCACCGTCAGAGAACCCGTTTCTCTGCGTCCTCCCCACTACCAAGCGCCGGCACACCTCACACGCCAGCGTATCTCGGTAGACCCGTTTTTCAGCCTCTTCACCAAACATCTGCTTTCCTTTTATATGATCGCGTAACCATAGGCCTATCCCATTCATTCCGACTATTGTGAAAGCAGCTGTTGGCCATTAACATGTTTAAGCATGACTGAAATAGACCGAAACCTCTTTATGTCAAGGAAGAAACCAAAATTTGCAACTTTTTCGTACATAACTCGATGCCCTGAACACGATGGTACAGATGTTTTCCTTTTTTGCTCGATTAGGCGTAAGGATCAATGATTATGAGTTCTTGTAAGATGTCGTCCGGTCCCGTACGTTGTAGATAGAAACAGCGAGAAAAGCAAAGAACCAGCGGTCAATTCCAGTACACAATCTCGACGAAATCATCGCATAGGATCTGCTTACAGACATGATGCGTTATTCTTGGGGGAAATATTACAAACAGGACGCGACGGGGATCCGCGATGTCGAGTCATGGGGCCACTACGAGTAGCAGCTACCACAACGCCTTCACTATTCGCGCACGCATCCACTCTAAAGCATCCATCGCTTTTAAACAGTTCGCTTGTAAACGACAGTCGCGTGCATGCCACTTAGACTGCCGCTATGCTCCTCGAGGAGTATAGCACCTAGCATCGTCAGAGATTGGCGATCGCGTATCGCTGACGATTGGCGATGGGCCCTCGTCGAAAAGGACCGATGATGGCGACGGGGCAACGATGGCGACGGAGCGCCTGGACCTTCAATTTTTATGAGCCATTAATTATTACTTATTTAATCATTATGTTGTAGTACTGCATGGCATCCAGTGATTTGGCACATTTTGCTTCTTTGCCTCATATCACTCCACACAGCAATGCAATAATGGTGCAAAATTGAAATTCTATGCAGATGTATTTGCTTCTTGCTCATATTTCTTTTCCACTGACACGATGTGCTAAGATTTTAAGCACCTGTGTGGCGAAACTGAAGAGTGTGCGAAGAAGACAATATAATGCACAGAAGACTGCACCCCGACTTCATGAATTTCTTGCGTGTTTTGCGCATTTTAACTGTTGAACACGAGTTTACGTCCACAAAAATTTCAAAACCCAGCAAAATTCCAAAACAGAGGACTGGAGCGGGTGCTACCTTTGAGCCTCTCCCATACGTATTGCTCACCTGCACATTCTCACTCTTTCTCTTTCTTTCTCTTCCACTATCGATGATAGCACTCCATGCAAATTTCAGTTTCATAGACTGTGCTTGTAAGCCATGAGAACAAAAGGGAATTAGAACAGCTCAGAACTCATTGGATGACAGAGGTTACACTTGCACATCAAATATAAAGACTCAACGATTCATATTTTCATATAGCACATATTGGGCATGGGCCGTATTTTATGTCCAAACTAGACGGCATACCCGGCTTCGCTCGAGTGTTTTACTACCCCGATTGCCTTACACTGTTGAAGGCAATTGCTACTGCTGTAAATTTATTAAAATTAGACAGTGTACCCGGCTTCACAC
>KN727505.1:0-13877 GCA_000816745.1 Ancylostoma duodenale
TCTCCAAACAAATCTATTCTGCTGCGGTCCTTCCGAAAATTTTTATCCCTGTGTCTCTCGCTCTTTAACCACATGAGCGCGATCTCTTTCTGCTGCGGTCCTTCCGACGTTTTGTCTGAGAGAGAAATTGACTTCGAATGCAAATTTCTGCTCTGAAAACCGAACGGCAGTTTTCTGAGCGCATGTGATCGAGGAATTAGAAGATTGGATTGATCCCTGCCATATTTTTGTGAAACATAGCTTCTCCGTTTTTCGAGGGGAGAGTTGTAAGGAGCACACTCATGTATAACGAGAAAAACTAAGAATTAGGAAGGCCAAGTGATGATCTCGCGGTAGAATACACAAGTGAGATGGCTCAAACGCTGGCGAAACGCTGAAGGGCCGGGCGTTGCCTCTGGATTTTCTACTGAAGCAGATATTGTTTCAACTGATTAACACCTGTTGTGATAGCTAAATAATCATTTAGAAAGGGGATGCCACAAGAATGGGAGGGCACTGCACTCTTCAAATGGTGCACAACTTGGACGCTCATTTGCCTTCATGATTTTCCAAATGTTATAATTCTTGATTATTGCATCTCGTCAAGTCCAGAACTTAGTTGCCGTACCTATATTTCATAGGTCTTTTTGACTTCTGTTTGCTCATGTCTATTAAGGTTGTTCTTTCTAATCATGTTTATGGTTGAATACAGAATTTCCGAAGTTTAGCATGAACCATGTCACTGTTCTGTTAGACTCTGCAGCTGGAGATGTTGAAAATCCTGCTTTTGCGCTGGCATTCCAAACAATAAAAATGCCTAGAGAAGACTCAAAAGCTGAAACCTTAAGGCTTCGACTGTGAAGTAGCACTTCAAAATAGTTGAACAATAGTAAGTGGAAGGAGAAAAAAGTCGATGGTATTCTTTCGAGTCTGTTTTAGACAATTCCATCTGCGGTTCCAATGGTAATTCACCCAGTTCAACATCTCAGCAGTTTTCGGCAGGAGTCGCTCAGCAAATATTTTGTTAAAAACGAGCACTTTCCTAGATTACACCGTTGCTTCCACGTATTATTCACCGAATAAGCGCGAAGGAATTCGCATGTGCGTGCTCATTAAAGAGGATCATATGCATTTTTCATAACGCTAATTTCGTAGCGGGCAAGCAAAACATTGGAGCACGCTAACTAAACCAATACTTCAATGCTAGTTAGAGGAGGCAAGCAACAGGACCGAAGGATATGTACACATCAAACATTCAGAATACCTCTAAAAAAGCGTTCCTCGAGCGGTGCTGGCTCATCTTTCCTGCTTTCCATCAAAATTTTCTAGCCAACGGATGAAAAAAGGGAAACCCCTGATGACGTATCTGCAGGGTACCTCAAAAGACTTTGGACAAGCATAATTGCTCGCTAAAAGCATACGGAAAAGCAACCTGGAAAAACTAATGGCCATTTTCTGCTTGTGAACTAGTTATGAGCATAAATATTATTTTTGATTCTGAGATTTCCTATTCTCGTAGGTACGCAGACTTAGGAAAATACAGGTGATGCGTAGACTCTGGCGCGCAGTTAGTGTTAGTGGAGGTCGTTTTAATTTTACCGCTATTCTACTTATATGGGAGGAGACTCCAAATTTCTGTGGGTAGAAGTAGAAGTTTTCTTTTATTAAACCCAGAAAAATGTAGAGTTTTTGAGAGATAGATAAGGGTATCTTTAGGTTCATTTGGTTTCGCTTTTGACAGTGGTCAAAACTTTTACGAACAAACATGGAACTCACGCTACAATGGCTTTTTTTCGCTTGTTCCAGAAAGATTTCACCACTGTTCTCTATTATGGACTTGTTATTCGCTCCTTTTCAACATATACATGTTAAATTGGGGTATACAGAATGACGAAATTGCCTCTTAAAGTGTGCATTCTTCTCTATCGCTAAGATAAACAGAATTGACCGCTTATCAAGGTCATTCCTTTATCCCGGAAGATTCCGTAATGTTATGGGCTAACGTCTTCTTAACGGCCTACAAGAATTCTGATTCTGTTTCCAATTTTTGGAGAAGGCACGGAATGAATTTGATTTCAGCAGTGCAGTGTGGGCGCTGGGCCAACTTCTTGTCTACCTCTTTTAAAGCGCTACCAATGGAGGAAATTTTGGATTCAAAAAATATTATTTATGTTTGCAAGTGAGCTGTCAATGCATGACAACTATTGGTTCCCAACTTCCTCTTACTCATTTTTTGGGGATCAGCTATACTTGTCCAAAGACTTTTAGCGCACCCTGTATAGAGTGCGCGTAAATTATTGACGCCTACATACCTCTCCCTCAGGCAGGGACGCTTCTGCGAATTCTTGAACTATATTGCGACATGTTCGGTTAAGCCATTGATACCGCACACATCAAATAGTTTTTTTTTCAAGTCATTCCTTATTGCCTTTGCACAAGCTTGAAGAAACCTGGCAAAATCACTTTTGACCCGACGCAAATCACTGCGAAATCCCTTACGACTTCTCTAGGGGGGGGGGGGGGGGGGGTTCTGATGTGTTCCAATTCCCATGTCTAAGATCTGAGCATCTACCACACGCATGCGGTTTGATGAATTGGACAAGCAGGAGGTTATGGTGTGAAAAGGAGTCATTTTAGAAAATTCGATTCCACTAGACTTCGCGAATTCTGGAATATAAATTCAATAATAAAAGCAGATTCATTAAATGTCTAGAATTTTGGACGGTTTCTTTTTCTGTCACGAGAAATTGGTCTTTCAGAACTGAGTGGGTGTCAGTTTCCGCGGCAGAAAGTGTTTAACAGTGGTTTCATTCCGAATTTCAGAATTTATCGCTCATGAAGATTTTCTTTGTTACTCCCTCCACTAGAAAAATTACGAGTTCCTGTTCACTTATACTAGTAGGTGGCGTCTGTGCTATGAGATAGACGGGGTTAAACTTGTTGGAAATCCTCCCCAAAAATCTAGAAAAAGACGAAAAAACTTACGAAAGAAATCCTGCGTGCCTCGTAGTATGTATGCAACTAGTATAGTGAGTTTCAAAAACGACAGTAGTTGATTATTTGTGCCTATGGTTTGCACTTCTTGCCTGCCTCTCCAAGTACGGCACTATTTCTCGCGTTCTCTCTTTCTCTTATTTCTTCACATCTATGTTCCTCGGTGAAACACACTATAATCTTTTTCAAGCCTGTATAGACCCACAAAGGGGTCATTTGTAGAAGTAACTATTGTTTGAGGTAGAAATTGTTTATGCAAACCCGCCCATGGTGCTGTTTCTAGATTTACCTTATCATCCTTGCTTAGCACTAGTAAATGTAGGGGTCGTTAACTTGCGCGCACCCTTTATGAATGGAGAGCATCACCATTTTTATTTTCTCACAAAAATGCTAGCGAACCCACAGGCTGCAGGTACGACTACACTTTTGCCAGATGTGTACGTGAGCGCCGGTATCGTAGCTGAGCTCCGATCATGGCTTACGTCGTCCCTTATTGACACAACTGCGACAAATGTTTTCTTTGGGGTCCCGAAGATCATCCGGTAGTGAGAAAAAAGGTTCGAAGAGCATTTCCCACGACACGTGTCACTTTTTCTCCGCCGAGAAATGCAACATCTGATAAGCTACTTCAGTGTAAGAACGAGAACGAAGAGCTTGCAGGGGTGGGATTCATGAACGCATAACCAAGCAAAACCAGTTTGGCAGACCAACCTTCGCGTGCTGCCTCTCCTAGCACTATCTCGTCTATACGATAACCAATCACGCCAACCACTTTTGGTTTGCGTGGTTAACTTTCAATGAATCCTAGCGCAAATTCATGCAGTAGCGACAGAGTTTTTCCTAGAAAATATTCTTCCGAGAAGAAAATCAAGCGGGGATGTGCCTACACGACTGCTTCGCCGGGCCGGGCCGTAGTGGCTGTACGTGGCGAACTGACAAACTGAATTCACTGCTGACACCATATCGACTTTGCTCCCGCCCGCTAGCCTAGCCCCAGCTGCAACCCACAACCACATAAACAACGCTGCGAGTGGTTGCGCTTTGAGACGCACCCAGTACTCTCCGCGCAGCTACTACTCTCTAAGCTGACGATTACCTCGGACTTCATCCATCTATTCATTCAATTACTTACTACGCTGACATTTGCAATATAAAAGTAATGATTGAGCAAATCCATCGGTACACTAGAGAAACAGAAGAGGCTCGTGGAATAAAAATGAGATGGGTGCTTACCCTGTTGTTGTTCAGCGACGGCGAGCCTTCTACGTTTCCCTAAGGTCCAGTCAAGGCTGCAGCACTCACCAGAACCACGGTTAAGGAAGAATGCTTACCCGACTCTTTGCCAGCGGGGTTTTGCAATCGAAGGCGTTGCTGATTCATTTTGTTGCCGTTTGTTTCGCTTGTTTGATGAATCGCAAAGAAACGTGCTCTGTGAAGAATGCGAACCATGAGATATCGCGTTTTCTCGAGTGTATGTCTTCACAGCTTCTTATGAGCCACAGCTCTTTTCTTTCTACCCATTGCAATTTACGCGAGCAGTTGGCGATTCTTGCCAGCTCATTATTTTGGACACTGAAAACATCATATCAACTAAATAACTACTCCTTCAGAGACTGCTCAACGGAAGGATCACTCAGTAACTTGCAACTTTCTCATTCTACACCTCCTACGCCTCAATCGAGGAACTGAAGAGGAGAACATGAGATTTCGTGACGAAAGCGCCTGAATTAGAAAGTCTACGAAATGTTGGGGACGAACATGCCAAAGTGTACTTAATATACATAGCTCCTCAAATCCCACGGAATGTCCATCGTTAACGCGTTACCAAGGAGGAATTTCCCAACATACCATTGTTGTTTGCCCTTTTGGAAATGTTCCGTGAAATCTATATTATTACTCACATCCTGTGCAAATAGAAATTGCTACCGATCGCTTGCGCTTCTACCATAAATGACTGTTTTGAGTTGGTATCAGCATCGTTCTTTAGTAAGCTCTCCGATATTCTCTCAAGTCCATCCTGAAAAGCCGTACACCTCCAGAACCCATATTCGGAAGTCTAAGGGAACTTGTGGGTGGTAGAATTCATGTAATAAACGTGGCAGCGGAAGAGCAAATGTCCGTGCCCTTTTCGGCGAAATGAACCTTGTTCGGAGTGGACGTGAACGTGCGCTGTGCTCAGACTTGAAGGTGCCTTACGTCTAACTTCGTTCAGAGCCACGCTACGCCATAATGCACACCGGCAATCTCGTTATAGATTTCGTAACCAGCGCTCGGCGCAGAGCCTGCCGCAGCTGGTGGATTCCTCCCACTACGAGGCTGCTTCCTGGTCGCATACTACGTGCTTAGGCACGCCGTAGTAGTGCGTTCAAACAGCAGAATGTGCATGCTTACGCCATCATGCTTGTCCTCTTATCTGTGACGATCCGCGCTATGTCTTCTATCGGGCCGATCGTCTGCTAACCGTCCTCGGCCTCACTTCCTCTCGCTTTCCGCATATTGAGCTCGTGTTCGCCGTCGCGTAAACACTTCTGTGACGTATTGATCGGCTTCGTTTACACCATGTGTAGAGATTTCGTCGACTGCACAAGCAGTGAGTTCCATGGTCAGCAGTGTGCGGGTCGTTCTGATAGAGTTGTTTGAGCAGACAACGTGCAGCATTTCACTAAGGCAATTTGCCTGGAAAGCTTGTTTGCCAAGTGACGAGCGGTCCCCGTAACCCCGCTCGGCGCATGACGACAAATAGCTCGTGATTGTCGCCGCCGATGCTATTTAACAGAACTTTCAGAGCAGCGCTTTATCAAGTGGTGCTGCTGGACGGCAGCTGCATCGCTTTGTTTGCGCTGGTCAGCCACCGCCCGGAATCACGCTGGGTCATCGTTTTCCTTCATGGTGCTGGGCTGTCCTGTGGACTGCTGGCAGCACACAAAACCAGCTTTTGCGGAGGAGGGCTACGTTCATGGGCAGAACATTGGGACAAGTCTTAGCAGTGCCTTTATTCCCTACAGATACTGAAAGGGCACTGTCTAGGAGTCTGTCCGGTTATCGGTTATGTTATTTGAACGGCGACATTTTGTTCAGTATCTGTACGCTGCGAAATCATCATATATTTCTCTTCAAAATTGTAAAACGGATTTTCTTTTCCCTCTTGCCTGAATCCCTTTGACGTTACTCTCTTACTACACATATGGCAGTATTGGCCTTCCTGTGCTATTAATATACCACCTAAAAAAAGCCATTCTTTTGGACATCTGCTGGCACTGTTCCGGTTTCTGCTTATTCTGGATGGGGTTCTTCTATTTTCAGCCTACCTTCTCATTTTGGTAAGTTTTTCTAGCTCTTCGCCTCTTTTGTTTGGTTTTCCTGGCTCTTAATTTCATTTTCTATCTTATAATAATGAATAATAATAAACACAATCATAATAAATAATACAATAATAATAATCTCATGATAAATTTAGAAGTACATCTACATCTGTATTTTTTTCTTGGCTCTTGATCTCAATGCAAAGCCCTCTGAATTGTTTAGAGAAATAGTTCCATCATAACAATTTCATTAGCGTCAGATTTGAGAGTTGATCATGCCTATTCACAACCATTGTCACCTCTGGTCTAAAATCAAGTCTTTTCATTGCTCGTAGTGAATTTCCATGCTTTTGTTTTTGCCAAGTTGTAGCAATTGCGTGTACGTCTTGTCCTTCTCGGTCGACTTTTCGCCCACTGCCTTTCCTCGTTTTCCAGATAGAACATCAAGATCTGCTACAGCATGACTGAAGAACTCCAGGTAATCTTATTCACTGATAACGGGAATTGTTGACTATTCAGGTCAACTGTTACGATGTGTTTATCTCGCCTGTGATGCCTGCGATAAGGTTGACAGGCTCACATAAGTGTTAACTCGCAAGGGCGTTATCTAACGAAAATTTCTGAACGAAGTGAGTTTTGAGGACGATGGGAAGTATCCATGACATTTCCAGATGATAGCTGTGCAGACACACAACTGTGGTGTTCTGCATGTGTACGTTCAAGGAAATCTGGAGGAACGCAATGGAAAGACTATCATTCTCACCTGTCACGACGTTGGCACGAACTGTAAGGTTTAATGCTGTTAAAAATCAAAATAAAATACAGCGGAAGCATATATTTATGCAGCGTAATTTAAAAAATGGGGGGGGGGGAACACTACTATACCATATTAATCAGAATGAATACAAAACGGATGATTCCATTCATTCTCTGCCATCGCTCCAAAAAGTATCCAATTATGCGTGTTTTTTGATTTGCTATTCAAGGCCGATAATCATAGCGGGCAAAGTACCGATAAATTGCATTTTCACTACCTCCGGTGATTCTACGCCGGTTGTTTCCACCGGATTTCTTAATGACAGTGCGAGGTACGTATCGGACAGGAAAGCAAACAGGAATCTTTACTGGCTCTGCTTGAAAAAACGGAATTCACTCGGGACCTAGTTATACATCCAGGAACCGTCGGTGTAGAATCCTAACAGTCATTGGAACGGAAGATTTGGATTAAACGTAGGGGAAAAATCATGAAAGTCGGGTGTTGCTCATCTGTAGTGGTTGTTTCACCAATCCCAATCCTAAAGTGCGTATGTCTTTCTCAACGGAAATGATCATTCTTCCTCATTTTTGTAGAAGTTAACATATCGGGTTTGCATGGCCACATTTTTGCTTGAAATAGCCTACGTTTTGCTGCGTTTTAAACATTCAGCCAGCGTTAAAATAAGCTTAACTGCGTTTTGATCATTTTGCCCGATTTCGAGGTCACCATTTATAAAATCAACTTTTTAGTGGTCTCATATAGTTAAAAAAATCCTAAGGAATCATTACAGCGAGCGATGACGGCGATGCGTTTTCCCCGAACATCGGAGCACGCTGCGCGGCCGCGCCGCTCGCACTGGAATTGCTGCCATGGTGACAAATCAGGGTTTTCTTGACAGTTTTTCAGCATGTTTGATGTTAACTGTCAAGAAAACTAACTAAATGCCAAAAAAATCATGTTTGCTGTCGTGGCGAGGATTCCAGCGCAGACGGCGCAGTCGCGCTGCGTGCTTTACTATGCGAAAAACGCACCACCATCGACGCTCACCGTACACGACTGCAGCCTTTATATTTCGGGCAACCTTGCACTTACAGTGGACGGCAATGGCGGTGGCCCATTGACGGCCTCGAGAAGGACGCAGCGCGACCGCGCCGCGCGCGCCGGGATCGGTGTCGTCGCCGCTGGAATGCTATTTCTAGGGTATTTTTTCTCCCAATTTGCTCGAAAATCCTTAAAATCGGGTGGAAAAGCTGCTAGAAATTGCATAACAGCAGCAGAATACATAGGGTTACGGCGCGCGCGGCGCGGTGGCGCGACGTCCTTCTCGAGGCCGCAGACGGGCCAACGTCGTTGACGTCCACTGTACGTTCAGTCGTTGCTTTCATGCGAAAACGACGACATAGTCTTCGAAAGGAGATTATCACTGTGCAAAACAATAAGTGATGACAGAGAGGTTACTGATATCTTTTTGGATTGGAGAATTTTCTATCGAATGCTTCAACTTTGTTTGGTTCTTCCTTTTGCGTAACTTGTATGGCGCACGCTAGCATGCATTCAATTATACAAATAAATGAATAAATGAGTAAATAAATAAGCGATCAAATGAATGAATATTTTGTCCAAATAAATAAACAAATAAATATTTCAAAGTGCTACACGTAGGTACACGTGGAAACTGCAGTGTTCCTGTATCTAGAGTAGCTTTTCCCATTCAGACAAAACATTCGTGCGATTCGTGAACCATCCATCTATGGCTGACGTGAAAAACAAGTCGATCTTTTTGCACGTCTGTGTTCCTGGACAAGAAGACAACGCGGCTGACTACATTGGAGAGTACGTTGCAATGCTTGTTCGTAGTACCTTTTCCAACTTCATCAGTAAACTCGAGTCGAATTATGGCATCTTCTGCGTTCATAAGCGAGCTGCGGTCATTACCACTCACAGGGTTCTCTGGATACAACAATATATTTTGAAGGGTATTCACATACATATGTATAGGGCGCTGAGCTGGTCTACTTCGCACGTCAGTTCGCGAGTACTTGATGTTGTTGCCATATCATTGGCAGTTAAAGTTAACTGCCATACATCCTCGCGAGACTAGTTAGCAACCAAACCGGCTGGCTTGAGCTATGAGACTTGGGAACAAGCGCGGGCGAAAGACAGTGAAAGAGTCTTTCTGCTTGTTACAGTTCTCGAAGATTCTGGAGAAGGTAGTGACAAGGAGTACTCTCACTTACGAGGTGCGACAAATTAAATCACATATTTTTTCATCAATTTAATGCCACATAGGTAACCTCGGCCTCCTGTTTCTAACTTTTTCTATGCTTTTTCTATCTCTTCAACATATGTGTCTCTGTGACTTCTTTTCCTCTGAAATTTTTTCGTTGAAATCTCGTAGGAAAACGGCAAAACTACATGCTTTGATATGCCCTCCATGTGACAGGTAATTTAAATGTGTTCTTATGAAGATTGCTGTTAGAGGAATTTCTCATCTCTCACATAAGAATAAAAGCAGATAAAAGCAGCCGAATAGGTTTATTGGTACAAGATTCGTTGAGCCTCGAATATGAAAAATCCTCTGGGTACATATCATTTTTCTTTTCATCTTCATATATCAGATAAGAAATCCCTGTGTGTTACCCTGTTGTTTTTTCTGAACCGTTCTTCTATATAGCCGGTTCTCAACCTATAATTTTTTTCTTCACTTCCTACAGCGCAAGTCTTCACGCAGTGAGTCCAAGCTCATTGTTTTGTGCTCCCTTTTGTACCTTATCTTTGGATGGAAAAGGATTTTTGTAGCGCCGTTCATTATAAACGAAGCGCAGTGTCGTTCTACGAGCGTTGAAGTTTTTCATAATTTAGTAAGATTAACACAGTTTCTGAGGACATACCAGCTTCCAAGGACGTACCACAGTGATGGTGTCTGGATTAGCACGCAGTTACGAAATAAGGAGACTGTTAGTTTCTGTTCTAGGAGACCTGCGTCAAGGCATGACAGGTCATCATATTCGCCTTTTACGATGTTACTCTCTTTTGCATGTTTTGTGTATTTAAAACTTCTTAGAGGAAATAAAAGCTGTAAGATATGTGCCAAAATTGCTTGACAAGACACGTCATTGCAGCATCAAAGTGATTTTTGCTTTTGCGACTATGTAATTATCATGGTTATATTGATCATTTCTTATTGTTGAAGAGAAAATTGCTTCGATTTCACGTCGTAGCACAAAAATTTGTGAGAAGATAGCGATGTCAATGTGATGACCACTCGGTCTTGACCTTTTGAAACGTGTAGATGCTACACTCCTGAAGAAGTTTAGCAGCGGTTCTAGGTCCAGAGTCTCACCGCAGAAATCATTTTCTAGATTGTTCCAAAGCAATCGAGATTGCTATATGTGAAAAGCCATAAAATCGTCGATGATCCTATTTTTCGATTCTTCTCCGCGGAGGGCAGGCGGAGCTTTCGGCGGGAGTGAAAGATGTCTTTCACACTTGCTTGCATATCACTGGAATTATCGCATTGAGAAAGCTTAGATCATGCTGAGATTCGAAACATAAAAATGAGGTGAAACTCCGACCTTAAGCCGACTTCTGGAGGGGAATCCACGAGACCGCAACGTCATTGATGCAGACTTTTCGCTCAACTAAGGTAACTCCAAGTGCATTCCGGCTTCTTGGTGAAGATCAAGAATCGGTGAACTGTCCATCTTCTTTCGCTGCCTTGGTATATGCAGCCTCACTCAGCGGTAGAACCATATCTAGGAGAGCTTCGTCGGGTCCGCTATTTGGCAAAACAGAGAAGCCGGAACTGAAATGACCTCTCGTAAATGATGTATTGTTAAATAATATACGCGATTTATTCCACTTCTGCTCACCCTGGTGCTGCAAAGAACTCTTTTTAACTGAAACTTCACATATGGAACTTATTTGAGGTGCCACACCCGAATATGGTACCCAGTCGCACAGTAGCCCCATGCTTGTAGGGTTACGGTGGGCACAGAATCCTCCCAATTTCTGCGTTGAATGGTTATTTCGAAAGCTTATCATGACTGTCAACATTATCTTGCCTGTCACTCTTGCTTGCTTTCCGGAGACATCGTTTCCTTCTAATTTTCTAACCTATGCATACCATATATTCTCAAAAACGGGATTACGGTGTGTGTATACGATGCTCAACACCTCAACTAACTCCTTTACGCAACATTTCAACAAGAAGTTTTTTTTTCTTGAAATTTTTGGGATCCGCTAAAGTGGCACTATGCGACCCGTCCTCGACGTCGTTCATGTAGTTTTCTAAAAAGGTCCCCACCATACTTGATGTCCTTCATATTTCGAAGTATTTGGAAGGATTTTCACCCTGATTGACTGCCGACTCATTTTCTGGCACCGTCAACAATTCGCCAGACACCCACACAAACAGCGGCCTCTGCATACATTCTGCCGTTCGCAACCAGCGATCGATTTGGCTCACAGACACTCCGTAGTTTCTCATTAAAAAAATCTGCGGGAATAGAATCTAAAGAAAAACTTGCACGAGATGATCGAGCTCGTGTGGGGCGTTGCATCGCCATCAGTACCTTTTCGCGCAGGCCTGTTCGTTGGTTGCAAAATTCATACCTTTCTGCTGTATTCATACAAGGATGCTTCCACTCTCTGAAAAAATGACGTGCGCGACGTGGTAATCCGTAGTGGAAGTGGTAGGTAAACTGGAAGGAAAACGCAGAAGCCGAAGACGTGACGGAAATGAACCTGCGCAGACATCCACGAAGAGCGAGAGACTGACCACTGCGCTACGAGTCACCTGCTCAGAGAAATTTTTGGAAGGAGCGCCGCAGAAAACGAGAAGAACCGACAGATGATCTGCGGCTCTTCCGATTTCCCGCTGCGATTCTTCCGGTTTTTGCTGCGCTTCTTCCGAACCGTTCTCTACACATATCCATCCTCCTGCAGTCCTTCCGGATCAGTCCCAGCAGGAATCGGAAGGATCGCAGCAGAAAACATTCTGCTGTGGTTTTTTCCGAATCTTTTTATCTCTGCATCTATCGCTCCTTAACCATATGATCGAGATCTCTCCCTGCTGCGGTCCTTCCGGCAGTTTATCTGAGTGTTTTACGTAGAGAATACGTTGTACTTATTCAAGTGCCTTTGGGTAAACGGTGTAACTCGTGATAGAAACAAAAAGTGATCCAAGATAAAAGCAAATTTGAAATCAACTTTTGGAGCTGCACAAGGCAGTGTATACCCGGCTACGGAAGGTCTTCGATGAAATATGGTTTTCTTATGAGTGGTAGTAGTAAATCGTCAAGGCATGAATCCATACCCATACTTAAGGATTTTTTTTCCGCTGAAGGTTTGCATACGGGGTTATTTGGACTGCTGCCCACAAATTCCGTCCCCCATTTGCTACGGCAACGTCCATTTTTGTAGGCATACGGCAAGTCGAGTCAGGATCAGAATTTTCTGTTCTCGGTTTTACGCTCATTTTTGGACTTCGGTCTTCCATTTTATCTTTGACCGGGATTTTGTACGGATAATTGAAAAATTACTTAAGAATAAAGTAGACGAAACTAGCCCATTAACCCCTCCAAGTATGTATATAGCTGCGCACAGTGAAACCAAGTGCCGTCTTATAACAAAAATAGCTGTGAAAAAGATGTCTTCCTGCTTTTGCGACTTCTTTCCGTGGTGAAATATTGTATTCCACTGTTGGAAAAAATTATAAATAAAATAAGAATATAAATATAAATTGTAAATTATCACTGATTTTATCGTGAAACCTTTGAAGACCTATTGCTTTGTTTGAAAAGGTCTGCGGTATTTGTAAAATATTTCTCTGAACACAAATCTCCTCCTTGAATCCTAACTCCTTTGGGCAATACATGCACTATGGTTATCCATGAAATTCTGATTGTCTAGTGTCTCTGTTTTTGATTCTTCTCCGCCTGAACTACAGTGCTTGCGAATGGAAAAAGCTGGGCACTTTTCACCAATTTTTGACATGAACTTATTTATCGATCTTCTTTTTTCGCAGGTGATGCTTCAGTGCATTGAGGAAGTAGCAGTATTTAACAGAGCTCTGAAGAAGATGCTGAATGGCATTGCAATTCTCCGTCAAGGCCCTTAATCTTCTCTCCGCCAGTTTTTGCAGTTTCCATATGATCATTGCTGTACGTAGAGCCGTTTCCCCTGACGTGCATAGATGGAGTAGACTAAAGAGTAACAAAAATAGCAAACTCGATCCGGTAATCTAGAGAAATAAAGAAAATACGGAACTGGTCGTGAGTTCTCTGCATACATACTTCTCTAAGTTCAAGGATATTTAAGGAGCGTTATGATATGATGCTACGAAAGCTTATCGGTATTGGTCCATTTTATTAAGTAGTATTGCAAATGATGTTATGGTGCTGTGATTGTGGTGGAACTGTTAGGAAAATGTCTCAGGTTTCGAAACACGCAAAAGTTTGGGTAACAAGATTTTCATCAGTACCATCTTTAATGAAACATCTACGTGCTTATGATTAGGCTTCCTCCAGCTGATCAGTGTAATTTTCATTTTAGTTATAGCAGGGCTAGCTCAGTGACGCTTATTATTTCCAGTTTTCCTACGCTGGATCAAATTGCTGAAGACTTGGTGCACGTTCTTGACAAGCTCGATGTTAAGGTAGGTACATACATTTTCCTTTATATTTGCTGTCACTTAGCTTGGCTATGTTAGGTGCTTTACATCCCCCGAACCTTGCCTTTGAAACTAGCCCAAGCTGCTGTACATATGAAGTCTGTATTACTTGTAGATATTGGTGGTGATGTGAAGAAGTCTCGGTCCTTAGGCTAGAGCGCTATATATAGCG
>KN727506.1:9304-22554 GCA_000816745.1 Ancylostoma duodenale
TTGAAATGGATGAAGCCCATGAAGAATTGAAAAATCAGTGATGTTGGGTGAGGAGCCGTCGAAAAATTTGAAATTCCTGAAAAAAATAAAGAATTCCAGGAAGGAAAAGGTTGGCAGCTGAGCGTGATCCCCTCTCGAACCCCTACTATTCGTAGGGGATGTACATCCCCTCTCCTCAGGGGATCCCCTCGCTTCATGCATACGGGGATCGAGGGAGGGGATGTGCGCGAACCCCGCTGGGGATCGCTGCAATGGTGAACGGCCGATCCCCTCCCCTGCGGGGATGTTCATGCATACGGGCCATAATTGCTGTGACCGACTTCCATAAACCCCGCCTATCAGCTATGGAGCTCTGTGCTGGAGAGGGTGCGGAGCGGCTGCTCGGCTGTCAGTAAAAGCGGATGAGATCTAGACGTGTCCTTCCACCTGGTGAACTGTGGCACGTCAGGGTTTTCATCTATTTGCGTAAAGGAGCAACTCGTCCACTCTCCAGCTATGTGTATATCAGTGCAGCGCAGAGATGGTCACCAAAACCCTTACTATACAACCTCCATATTATAGCTCGACGTATTCACTACCGCAGAATTAGGCATTTGAGATCGGACAAACCAAAGCGTTCCGCAAGAATGTGAAAATGGTCTCGATCATATATCATTCAAATCCAAACAATGCGCTTCAAAAGTTTTATCGCAGCTTGGCTTTATTTTTAATTCAAGACAGTTTTAACAAAAGAAGTACAGAAAAGGTGCCAATACATCCAATAGAAGGGATGTGCGTTCACTTTCTTTATCCTAATGAATTTGTTAGTGAACACTTCGAAGTTCTTGATGTTATTTGAAAGAGGAGGATTCATGGTCAGCTGCAAATATGTGACTTGCTGATTCTCCGATCTTCATTTTCAAAAGAAATTTAGGAGATGAAGGACCAAATTTGTTCAAGCTTTGTTCATGTGTTATACGAATTTAAACGACAGAAGACAGTAGCAGAATTTTACCGAGGTTCGCATTAGATGTTTAGAGAATATTTGCGCCGTACATAATAATTCATTCTTTCCACAGACTGATGGAGTCCAACTCTTTTCAGACTTCAATACTTAGGTCCGCGTGTTCGACATCGCCAAATATGGCATTTGAGGACCATTCTACCAAAGGGTTCTGTAATTCTGAAGAATATTTCCTGATTTTTGGAGAACTTCGACTACATATTTTCTTTCTTTCTCAGCTTGGCTCAAATCTTAGCTTAAATTCGGTGGAAAAAATGGGATGAGCTGGATACACCATTCTCCTTAATGATTTTCCACTATTGCAACGCCTGGAGGCACGTCTTGTTGTTCTCTCAAGGTCCTCAGGAAAAACTTCCACCTCTCATGTAGCGGAGGTCATCTAAAGGTAATCATACGCTGGAAACAGTAGCTATTGAAATGATGAAGACTTAATATTGAATCAGGAGGAATTAACCTTACTCTCATTTTTTGTTCCTGAGCGCCACATTTGGACATGATACATGTTAGAACAGCAGAACAGATTTCAGATGCTCAATATGGTAGTGTTGCAAACATCGATATTAGGCGTAGTATGCTTCCAAGATGTTTTCAAGATAGTAATATTCGATGATAGTTTAAGAAACCAAACATGCCCAGAACATTCGTTTCAGACTCATTCGGACATATAACATACGTATTATTCCATTCATTCGGCGACGACAAAAAAGATCTCGATCAAACTACCCATGCAATTTCTCAAAACATGCTTCTGCGAACAATTCTTTCAATCACGCACCCTAAAACATGATTACATCCAAGTCCGCGCTCATCTTTGCATATGCAGTTAAATGCAAACTCCGATGCTATAGCATACAGGTGGAAGGAGCGAATCCGGACATCCTCTGCCGGTACTGACAGCCGAAGAGTCGTGTCAGACGTCCTACAACTCAGATACCCATGGCTGATAGGCGGAGCTTACGGTAGTCGGTCACCGCAATTATATTTCGCCTAGTGGGCTACACCCGGATAGATCAACTAATCGTCGTTGAATTGCTCGATTTGAGCTTCGCCAATCGCAATGATGAAAAGCAGCGACAGACCAGAGCATGCAATCGCGACGCTTGTAATTTCTGCAAAAAAAAAAGAAGGAAAGCGACGCTCGTAATTTCTGCAAAGACGATAGCACACGTTGGTCTTTACTGAGTCCAATTTAGCCATAAGAACATTCACAATGAACCCATTCATCCCAACAGCTAAACGAAGTTTGTGTACATTAAGACATAGAATGATGCTGCACACATGCACTTTACACTACTGAGCATAAGATTTTTGTTGCTCGAAAAAGTAGAATGACTTATAGATCTTTAGTCAGTAGACCTCTGCTGCTAATAGCTTGATTCCCCATGATGAGGGCATAATTAGGCTTCGGATTTTATTTTCTTCCATGAAAAGAGTAGTCTGGAAAATTCATAGTTACTTTGATGGTTTAGACGTGTTACACATAGTGCACAAAAATTACCGGCACGCGAAGTTTCGCTTGCAAACAGCAATGGTTAAGCGAATTCACAAAATAATTTGCAAGCATGGTCTATTACTCTAAGACAATTTCGGGGCAAATCCCTTTCCGAACGAGCAGGCGGGAGGCGACGGTCGGAACGAGCGTCTCAGTGTTTTCGCCCGCGAAGCAGCCCCGTTCAGGCCGCCATGAGCTCATGAACCATCATGCGCTCTTGCTCCTAATCCAGTGCACAAGGCAGCATTCGCCACAATAATCTGTCTTTTGGACGCCTGCAGCGTGACAACCTCTGCCAGCTTGGTCACTGCTCGCGCACAGTCTCGCACTGAGGAGACCCGGGTTCGAAGCCACCGTGGATCCAGAGTGATCTATTGGAGCACAAAAGCAACACAAATAATCAAATTCTCATCGCAAATACGAGAAGATGGCTTTTTACAAGGTCCATCCATGTTTTCGAAGTGCTTGCTTTTGCTATTACTGAGCGGATTCCAACCAACCTGACCATTGTTTATAAATGGTTGAGAGTCCGCTGCTTTATCCACTAGGCCATCCCTGTTTTGATCTATTCCATTCCGGTGTTGCCTTCATCCTTTACTACGTCCCTTCTAACATCAACCAACCATTCCGACCGGGTCATTTGGAAATATGTTGCCGTTGAGGCCGCTCTTTGGAGATATTGGCGGGCGGTCAAAAGCGGGCCGATGCCAGACACTCTTCATATTGCGCGTCGAATCCCGACGGTCGTGAATCAGCCTGAATAATTCTTCATCTATTCGCCCGACCCCGCCTTCGGCCTGGAGCATGTGCGGTTCTGCCCGCTGTATGCCCGCTACGCGTCCTCGTTTAAACGTTTCGTCGAGGATTTGCTGGTGGTTGGAACGGGATTTGCCTCCGAAAATGTCTGAGCTTCTGGGGTGGCGTGCATCCGCGCAACTCATCCTCCTCTATCGCTATCTCTAGCAAGCCACACACGTCATTAATAGCTAGAGGTGATGGTTGGCTATGATACGCAGACAAGGACAAATGTGGACCAAGGATGAGCGGTGCACCACGCCAGAACTAACACCTTAGATATTCACTTGAGTCACTTGTAACTCGAACAACAGCACAACAAGTGTTTTTGAAAAGACTTATAGAGGTATCAAAAAGTTTTTGGCCTCAATCTGTTCCACCTTCTATTCTCAAAACTTAGAGTGCAATGGTGTAGCCTGAAGTCTTAAAGGCAGCACTCATGGAAATTTTCACTTCTGAAATGAGTCGCTTACCATGTAGCCAGCCGCTGGACAATCGCAACAGTAAGTTGAACACCGTGGATGGCCACCTACCTGTGAAGAGACTGCCGTGGACACATCTGCCGATATGGACAAAAATGGCTTCGTCACGCCAACTAACACCGTTGACAGGGTGTGCGCATACGGTTCAGCGGACGCTTTTTCATGAAATTCGCACCATTTGCAGGGTTGCGTGGCAGGACCCATCACGGAACACTCGTCCGCGCTGTGGACACACATGAAATATCGCCATTATTTTCTGTGTTTTTGGCGTGTTTCCCGCTACTTCATCGTTGTCGATGAGTTCATCGTCCCCAAAAACCGTGATATACCGCGAAATCTTGAACCCAAAAGCTTCCGTGAGTGCTGCCTTTAAAAGCCATATTTTCAAGTTTCATATTCTCGAGTTGATTCGTTCAAAAATAATGGCGCTTTTTCCAGCCTAACCATGGTGGGTTCCAAATGCTTCTTGACAGCGCACCCGTCCATAGATCAACAGTTGCGGTTGCTGCCACACGAGAACGCGTGTTTGAATCACTGAATCACACATCACATCCTATCAACTATTATCTGCCTGAAAATTTGGAACAACACCTTCGAGGAATGAGATTTAGGGTCGAAAATGAGCTAAAGTCGGCTGTTGGACGATACTCGATCTCATGTGATAAAAAGAGCTCTTTGCATGAGCTAAAAAATTGAAATCGAGCTGAGAAAAGTGCATCAGTGTTCGAGGGACTACATTTTACTGCAGAAGAAATATTGTCGCTGTAAACCTTTTGGAAGTAGTCTAGGCCGGAAACTTTTCGATACCCCTATATGTATGTCGCGCAGACCTGAAGACGTGAAATAATCGCGTAGTCCGTGGCACGTGGGTCTTCTTACTATCTAGTATTAAATCAACCCTCGTGCCCTCCTCCATCTAACATATTTAAACAGAAATTCGTGAGATTGCAAATGTAAGGAGTGACGAACACAATATCCATGAGCGATAAGTTTGAAAAATACATCATAAGGCCGCATTTGAACGAATTTTCTCTAAATTGACATTCAATCAGTTAACAAAGGCCCAGTTTTGTTGACAGAATCAGGGACCGTCCAAGATTTGGGAACATACACCGGGCTTTCATCATTAGTTTACACTCTCAAGATCGCGAAAGGAAGCGAAAGGTAAATCAGATATAAATCTTCAAGCCGTGATGATCACCTGATGGTCCAACTTATCACACGGTTACAATAGCGAAGACTTATTCTTAAATAACCAGACAAAAACTCGAGGTATAACCCAGCGAAATTTGTGAGGGATGTGACAATGAGATCGACTGCGTATCAAGAGCAATTTAACTAGAAACAAATGTTTCTTTTTTTATGCTGTTCTTCAGCACGGAGGGCAGATTATTTCGATGCTTCTGTGAAGAAGGTTAATTTTAACGACGTCGCTACGTCCTAGATAAGGATTTGAGGCAAAAGCGCTTGATAGAGATAGCATGACGACGTAGAAGAGCCCAAAGGAAGAAGATCCAAGCATATAGTCGAAGTATATGAAACGGAAGCATGAAGATTAAACGCCAGTGAACTCTCAGCAAATGTAGTACGATCTCATTCGTTCCGTTGCGATGTAGAGATTGCGATTCTGACGTTGAATACTGCTGCGACACTGGCAATATTGGGTGTCACAGAATATACAGTTCACCCTATTTGAAAGCTGAAGACGTGGATACAAATAAAAGAAAGCGCAGGTCCTTTCTATGTCACATGCCTTGGTCATAAGGTGTTCAGAACCATCACGAATTGTAACAGTGCCTTTTCTGCACAGCCTTAAAATAAGGCGAAAACCATCAGTGCCGAAATTCGTGGAACACTCATTTCTTGAATCAGATATACACCTGATACTTTTAAAACTACCTCACAATCACTGGAATTCGGATGCAGCAAGAAAATCACTCTAACAGGGTGCTAGAGCTTTTGGATGTGATCCTTCCTTCAAGGAAGCATCAGTCCTCTGAGTGGCCTATCCCATCACAGCGGGTGTATGCCAGGAAGAACGATAGCTGGTAATAGTTGACTGCTATGAACCCGTGTGTCAATATCCCATGCATTTGTAACCCAACCTCTAGATAGATAGAGAGATTCACAGGTGCCAACAGTTGCGTGTACGTTAATTATCTTCCACCGCTGAAGATGTTTTTGACCTACTTCAACAAAATTTCGTAATGCGAAAGTAGATGAAACTCCGTTTCTTTGAAATGTGACTCATAATCACTACTTTTTATTGCGTTTTTGTCCTGAATCTCAAAGGTCCATAATCAGACTAGCCCTGGACCAAATAAAGCCTTCGCTCCTTTGTACAGGGTAGGCTAGCACGCGTATCGTGCGCGATGGGTGTGGCAACCTTTACATGGGATGCGCGCTGCGGCTGGCAGCTGTCACGACCTATCGTTCTTCATGACCGCCACCCCATCACAACCTTACTAATTCTGGTTTTGGTTAAGCTGTTTTCGACAGAGCTGCAGACAATGTACATTTTATCATCGTTGACATGGCCTTCAGCACCTTAAACGTCAAGGAATCTATTAGTATGGCAACTAAGTTCTTGGGCTTGCTTTCACAATTTTTAATAATTCTTGACATGTTGATTTTTGCCGTATTTTTGCATCATATGATAGCAGGTGAGGCTGCGCATACCCCTCTGAATTTGGAGTGTCCTGCACCGCATCTGTGTTGTTAGAATCATTTCTTCAGTGCGGCTAGTAAATGACACAAAGTTTTGGAGCTTGCCAGAGTAAGTTTCTTAAGTTTTTATGGGAGCAACCCTTTTTGTAGGATATAGCAATGTATACACAGCAGTAGCTCGTAACTTAATGGAGAAATCAATGTTACTGCTAAAAAGGAGCCTTGTGGTAGTGAAATTGACTTCGAAGACAAGTCGGTCAGAAGAAGGCAAACGACAACATTGGGAGCTCACCTGCTCCAGCATTCAGAAGGATGATCGACATCTGCTATATTTTAGCAAAGTTTAACTTCTTCACTTTTCAAAGAAAAACTTTTATACAGTTATATGTGCGGTATTCCCGCATTGGACGGTAATTGCACAACAGCCCTAGAAGGTTTATTAACGACAGATAGCGACAGGAATACAGCACTGGAAGATGTGTCGGCGTTGGACGTCCTGAGTGGAGGCGGCTGGGTCCGAGGTTGTGAGGAGCACCTCACTCGTTCCTCTCTCTCTGCTTGTCCATGGCTCATCTCGCTGGCCTTATATGCGAGTCGTCGTTCGTCCGTTCCCTGTAATCAGCAGCATTCATCTCTGGCTACAGTGATCGTACTTTGAGCTTATCTGCTGAACTAGCTGAACTCTTACACCTCCCCCCATTCAAAATACGTCCGTCCTCGGACGTGGTTACAAAATAGAAGAGTAAAGAAAGAAGCCAACCTACGGGTATCGAAGAGATTAGACAACATCGATCACACCACGCTCACTGGCCCGTCACAATAGGCTGCTCCAGCACAAGAATATTTACAACACTCTTGCCCATGAGGAGTGACCTCACTCCAAGTTGGCAGAAGGTGCACGAAATACACCTCATATCGCGTCCTTGGAACTCATCATGAAGAGGACCACTCCCCATTGGATCGCGTACTGTTCTATGAGGCGGAGCACGGGATTATCGCGCCCTACAAATCGTGGATGTGCTCCACCAAAACTGCTTGCATAAGATCGCCACAAGTTTGTGCCTCTCCTTCGTTGGAGTGGGAATTCGCTCTGTGACCTGTAAGATATGCCGACAATATTCCTGAAAACGGACAGAATTGCAAAAAGCGGTGTCTGGCAATTCTCCAACAGGAGATGGCGGCTGGCGGCATTCCTGGGTGGATCTCTCTCGATGGGTTGAACCCCAAGGTGTGCCCGTGATATTGTCGTCAGCAGAGCCAGTGGTGTCTTGTTGGTGAGTAACAACTCCTAGGATGTGCGAGTGGTGGATGGTGGGCGCCATGTCAATGAGGGCCAAAGCGGAGTAGAAGCATGAGAGGACACGACGACGTCACTCCTGACGCCACCTTCCGTCAGCGGCCGAGATTCAGTGCTCTATCGTCCTGAGAAGAAGAGGTACTAGTCATGGAGGCAAAGGATTTCTCCGGCATGCGTCCGGATCGTTGCAAGGAGAGCGCCTTCAGGTTGAAGAAGGCTGTTTCCTGACACATTCAAAGCCGGAAGCGCACCGATGTGCTTGCACAGGAGACACAGAAGCAATTAACATCCCAGATAAGAGAAGTTGGTCGTCGAAAACTTCATCGAACCCGAGAAGTCTAGTCGTTAAACTCGATCCGAGAAATGATGAAGGGCATGAAAATAAAATGAAGAAGAAGCGAAAGGAAACGAATGTGTCGAAAAGCGAAAGTGTATAGTGAAAGCAAAAAAAGAGAGTGAACAAACCTTACGTCCGCTGTGGAAGTCGATGACGACAACTCCAGGAACACGGCTGGTTGCCTTCAAAAACCCAAAGTCCATACCGTTTCAAGTTGAGACCCGTTGGACACTCCACTGAAATTAGGGAGAGCTGGGTTAGGAAAGAGGCTAAGGAAAGAATGGTAAAATGGAGTAGAGAAAGTGAAAATATTTCCACAAACTCATCCGGTGTTACCTAAAAAAGATAGTCTTCGACAAGAGACGAGGACGAAGTCCACACTAGCAGCTGCTGTTCGGTAAATGACAACGTAGGTTGAGGCAGTTGTTTCAGAGCATGGTGGTACACTTCTTTGTTCTTGTAGTTACGCACTTGAAGTCTGCTGCTGAAATTCTCCAGTTCGGTGTCCAGCCGATGAGCATCAGCCCACGCGAAGCTTTAGAGCACTGCAGGCCACTTTCGCCGTAGTCGAAGCAACTGAAAATATAGAAGCGTGAACGCGTGCGTTACCTATGATGCTAAGAGAAGCAAGGGAGGATGGAGCAGAAGCAGTTGAAGAAGGAGCAGAAGACGATTTGGTGAAGGTCCAAAGGAAGCTGGAATTTATACTGCGGGTGGGACGTTATGTTATGGGAACATACTCATGGAGTTCAGATGAGGCAAGGAGATATGAAGGGAATGCGCCAATCAGTTGGGGAAAGGAGGCTATATTATGGGATCCAATCAGATAACGATTGGTTCGTGTCGGCGAACTTTGTAGTCACCATGGGAGTCAAATGTTTGATAGATGAAAGAATGGAAAACAGTACTGATGACTCGCTCGCTGACGCGACGAAAACCTCGATGTTGTTACTGAGCAGACGCCGGACGTCCAAAAACCTAGCCAGAAACAATGCGGTTTCCTCTAAGGAATTACAAGTTGCGGGAAAGACAGACGAAAACTCCATTCACAATGGAAAGAAAGGAAGAGAAGAGAAAAAACTGCGACCGGATAGAGTCCTATGTGGTGTACATAGTACACAAAATCAGAGTTGGGTGCTTCGCACTCCACTGGAGTGACCCTGCACCAAATAACGTTTCGATGCTTCCAAAAGCATCTTGTCACTGCACCAATCAAACCTGACCATCCATGCATGGGGAAAATGCGCGGTCGAGAACACAGTACTCCAAATATTATACAACGTCACAAATCAGGTGCAAAGATTCCGCGCTCTTAGGCTAGCCACAAACCGAACCATACAAAATGGGGCCCAATATTCTTAACATAAGAGAAGAGATCATCCTGGGTATATCTGGGTACGAAACATAGGAAGAAGTGGCAAATTCAGAAAGAGTCGCATTGTGAGAGAAAGATGATGAAAAGCGCAGGGGGAAAAATCTCGTTAGAAATGAAGCACTGTAACGGAAGCAGAAGCGTGGTAAGGAACGTTCCCAGAAGTTCGTCACACAGAGAGAGAGAGAAAAGTAAGAGGTGAACGAGTAGTGAGAATAACGCAGACTCAGGATGGAGCGCTCCGATAATTGTATCCTAAGACTGCTCAACAGAGCAAGTGTAGATGGCAAAACTTACCCTAGTGGTCCTCACTCGGTCGGGTCGCCTCGCTGCTACCAGTTATATGTGCGGTATTCCCGCATTGGACGGTAACTGCACAACAGCCCTAGAAGGTTTATTAACGACAGATAGCGACAGGAATACAGCACTGGAAGATGTGTCGGCGTTGGACGTCCTGAGTGGAGGCGGCTGGGTCCGAGGTTGTGAGGAGCACCTCACTCGTTCCTCTCTCTCTGCTTGTCCATGGCTCATCTCGCTGGCCTTATATGCGAGTCGTCGTTCGTCCGTTCCGTGTAATCAGCAGCATTCATCTCTGGCTACAGTGATCGTACTTTGAGCTTATCTGCTGAACTAGCTGAACTCTTACAATACAGACTACACAAGGCAATGCGGGAAAAAAAACACAATCAAAGGTAAATGATGATCGCACGTTGGAAGACACTAGTGACTTAGCGCGATCTTCGACGAAACAACGATGGCTCGGGAGTTCCCTCTAGATTTTCTATTTAAGTAGGTATTACCCTAACAAAATAATACTTTCTCCGATGACTCAATCATCTGTTAGGAAAGCAACGAACTGTTGAAGTTACTAACCTATAAACACGTCTCATGCATTTCTATGAAATGGACCAGCCAGAAACCTGATCACAGCGGACCGAGAAGCTGTCACAGAAATGGGAAGGCGTTGCACTTTCAAATTATGCATGGCTTGGATGGTCATCAATCTTCCTGATTTTTTAAATAATTTTTAATTATTGCATATCGTCAAGCCCAAGAACTTAGTTGCCGTACTAATAATATGAAGACATGTTCACTGCATCTTTACCTGTGTTCTGGTTTTTGACGTTAAACATTTGTCAATGTTATTTTGTTGCAAAATATGCTCCCACCCAAAATTAAGCTTCTTCCACTAAACTAGAAATGAAAGTGCTATTATGCTTCCACTTTCAGTGTATAGCCTCTCCAAATTTCTTAAGCATGCCCCTGTCCTGGATTGAGGTGTCTGCTTTCGAAAAAGTGAGATCTCGCTCACTTCCGAGTTGACTGTAGCCGTCATTCATGCCGAAAGAGAGGTGACAGACAGGCTTCGACATATCTTGGAGTATGACAAGTCCAGCCGGAAGGTGTGTTCCAAGCCTAGATTCTGAATCTTCTGCAGGCTTAGCTTTTGAATGTGAGTAGCGAGAGCGATGGTGAAGGAGGTGATCATTAACTACTTCCAGGCATATTTTGTTCCAATTTACTATGAGGATTTGTTGGCAACATTAATACAACAGTTAAAAACACACCAAGGGATTAAGGGGTCTGATATTAAGTAAACAACAGAAAGCTAGAACTTACAATTACAATTACAATTACAATTATTTATTCTTTATCGCACAGACACAAGAAATGTGTTGATAATTTTCCGTGCGAAGAATCTCGAAGAACCGGCACCATCGAACAGGTCTGTTGATCTTCTAGCCACATCCTTGTCCTTGTGGTATCCAACTTTTGCGGCTCAAACCCGAACGCTTTCCTGCACAATCGCAACCAATCCTTCTTCTTGGCATATGGTCCACGCCAGCCAACGGCCTGTTGGACCGGGTTTCTTCCTCCTCGATATGGTAGGGTGAGTACGGGTGAAAGACCCGAGCGCTCACGGGGGACGCACGAGTCGAAACCGAAGCTAGAACTTGATGCGAATTATTCGGGGTGGGATGGTGCACTTGGCAAGGAAGAGCAGTGGCCACCAACACTGCAAGCCGAGTTTGAGCAGAGTTGAGATGGTGTGCAGTGGCCGCCCATCACTGCAGATAAGGTCCAGGCTCCGGATACCATCTTAGTGGGTCCGTCAACCTTGCCAGGTCCATCGTTGCTCCAGTGTAGAGGGTGGGGGTGTTACAGTGAGGATTTGTGAAGAAAAACTCAGATAGCCATATGGTGCAACCTGAAAGCATGTGATCTAATATTAGCAATGTGCTAAGATAAAGAGGCAAAACCTACCATAGTTAAGCAGCCAACCGAAAATGTTAGAATTCTATGAACTGATTATGGTCAAAATAATCCTCTCAAACGCAAATGCGTTCTAACTTTATCGTGGAAGGAACAGGTGGATTTGGAATAAATGATTTCACGTGGGAGACTATTCCAAAGTGGGACTATCCTTGGGACGAAGGAGTTGCCATATCTAGTGGAAGAGGACTTTTCTCTCAGGATTCTGAAATTGTGCCAACGTGTTATTCCCACAGTATTCGATCTCTTGAAAAGTTGGTCGAAGTTCATTTCCACTTCTTTCCAAGCGGATTTAAAAGCGAACTCATAATCCATCAGTTTTCTCCTGACCTCCAATGTGTCAGCACCCAGAAATTGTAATCGCTTTTTATGAGAGATATGAAAAATACCAGCTCGGGCAAAAATTCTTTCGGTGAGCTTTGTTTGAACAAATTCAATCCGGTCCACTAAGCTGCGAGTAGACGGGGACTAAACCATAGAGCAGTATTCAAGAACAGGACGGACCATTGAACAAAAAACCCGGCATAATGCCCGAACTTTCCGGTCAAAAATGCTCTTAAGATAAAGTGTGCTCTGGACGTTGCAAGAGTAACTATCTTGGCTGTGTATTCGTCGAAAGAGATAGTGTTGGAGTAGAAAATCCCCAAATCTCTAACCCTCGTGTTCAAGGCGATGCAGTGCCCTTCGAGAGAAAATTGAACGGAATGCCTGGGTTGTTTACCTAGGCATAACACAAACGTTTTTTCTAAGAAGATAGTGAGCCGCCACTTCTTGGACCATGCTGCAACAGCGTCAAAGCCAAGCTGCAGTTGTGTCTTGGTCTGCGCAGAAAAATTTGACATTATCAGCGAACATTGAACAATGTATGCCAAGCGGTAGGCAGTCAGGTAGATCATTAATATATAATAAGAACATTGAGGGTCCTAGGCAAGTGCCCTGCGGAACACCAGTATGTGTACTGTACTCTTTAGCTGTGGAGCCATTAATGACAACCACTTGCCTTCGATTGGAAAGAAAATTTTCAATGAATTGAAGCAGACATCCTGAGATGCTAAAAGTTTTGAGTTTGGCGAACAACATTGACATTGACTGAGTCAAAACCTTTTTGAAGTCGATAAATGCCGCATAAATGCTCTGCTTTTTGTCAATTGCCTTCATCCATTGGGGTATGGTGGAAAGCAAGGCAGTGGCAGTAGACCTCTTAGACCTGGAAGGAAACCATGTTGGTATTTCGAAATGAGCTTATTTCTTTCAAGAAAATCCCGAATTTCAGTGCACACGATCCTCTCCATGACCTTCCTGATTAATGATGTAAGACAAATAGGTCTATAATTTCGAAAATCAGATGTAGGGCCTTTTTTATGTATTGGTTTGACCCAGCCTATGCGCTAGATTTTCGGTACCTCTCCTCTAAGTAAGATCTTGTTGAAACGAAGAGTCAAAACAGGTGTCAAGCCAAGTGCACATTTCGTGAGGAAAATGTAAGGTATTAGGTGCGTGCAAAAGTTCCGGGGCAGTTGGTGGTATCTCA
>KN727507.1:5083-16480 GCA_000816745.1 Ancylostoma duodenale
CTTTAGCCAATGGAGTGAGGTTTTGGGAGGTGAGCACGAAAATCTCCTCGCACCATTAATCTACAGATATCTACAGAAGATCTCAGTGGTTGAGGCACACAGCACGTCTACACCACATTCAAAATGCTACTCTAGGAATCTGAGCATACACGCATCTTACTGATAGTGCCGCTTTATCGTTGCACCATTTGTCCTCCGATCACCCTCCTGTGTCTGTCCGTACTAACCTATCCAAACAGGTGATGCGGCGTGAGTATGGGCCTAGTGCTTTCTATGTGTACAAGCTTCTCTTTTTCTACGACTGTACCCTGCTTCCGTTCTGCGGTTTGAATAGTTTGGGAGCTTTTGGAATGCTCTATTCCTTGAAGGCAGCACTCACGGAAATTTCTGGGTTAGAGATTTCGCGGTACATCGGGGCTTCTAGGGACGATAATCTCTTCGACAACGATGAAGTAGCGTGAAACATACGGAAAACACTTAAAATGATGGCGGTATCTCATGTGCGTCCAAAGCGCGGCCGAGTGTTCCGTGATGGGTCCTACCACGGAACCCTGAGAATGGTACGCATTCCACAAACCACCCTTCGCTAAACCACATGCGCACACCCTGTCAACGGCGTTAGCTGGCGCGACGAAACCTTTTTGTCCACAGCGGCAGATGTGTCCACGGCAGTATCTTCGCAGGTAGGCGGCCATCCACGGTGTTCGATTTACTGTTGCGATTGTCCAGCGGCCGGCTACATGCCGAGCGACTTAGTTCAGAAATAAGAATTTCCGTCTGTGCTGCCTCTAACAATAAGCAGCAGATAAAACTAGCCAGCTAACGTACATGTTGCAATATATTCTGATCTAGAACGGGAATCGCTAAAAGCAAGTGCCGTTCGACAAACAGATATGGAGGCGTGACCTCAAGTTGTGCGACTGTGGACGAGTTTTGTCGCCTTGTAATTATCTCCACTACGAGCTACTACGACTGTTTAATAATCTGGTAGAAACCACAACGAAGGAATTGCAGTTGTTCCACACCTCTTCCGCAAGGGATCATGGCCTCGAAAACGAAAATCATAAGAAATCAACCACAGCGTTCTGATCAACGTAAAAGACGTGTCCAGCTAATGAGACTGCAAATAAATGTGCTTCTCACAAATTGCAACTAGACTCGGGCGTTTGCAACAAAACATGTCCCTATTAGATGCGCTCGACCCTTCTGCCGCTGGTTCCTGGCCGTGCGTGCACGCATGCATGACTCACAGAACGGGTTGCTATAGCAAGCCCTTGTCCCCTCCACGAAGCGATTTCGCAACTTCTGCTGCGACTGAAAACACGTCACTCCTTCCAGTGCTTCCTTAGTGCTTCCTCGCGTATGCACATCATAAATAACGTCATGCCTTCGTTCTGCGTTTCTTGTTCCCTTTCATCCGTATTCTTACACCTGCTTACGTGCGACGGTTTGCTGTTCAGCAAGAACTCGTATGTACTCCAAATTAAACGGAGCTGAGGAAGCTTCGCTACATTTGCATTGACATTTGACCTCAGAAACCTGCCGTCTGGAGCGAAACGTGAGGGGATTCACGTGACCCGCAACAGGCCGATACTCGCATCGCTTCCACCGTTGTGGCCGTTGAATCATTTTCAAGAAATTGAAATAGCTTCCTATCTAAGAACTGAACCTGGACTTCGGGACTCCAGCGCAAGCATTTTGACGCATGTTTAATGTTTGTAAATATAAAACTACAGTATTTAGGTGGATGAAGGAATTCGTAATAGGACCATTGGGCAGTTGGCAAGGGACGGCAAAGGTCATCGTCAAGTCGGTGAGTTCTCACAGATGAAACAGTTTTTCTCCTCATCAGTCAGTATCGGGCGCAGGGGGCTGGGGGGGGGGGGGAGCTCGAGAATGGTTGGCCAAATCCTTGAAATTACGTTATAAAATGAGCAAAAGCTTTCTGTAAGGGCATACTACACAGCGACGCTGTCGCTGCAACCGTTCACCACCACAAGTTTTCTCAAAGTGGCTCCTATGCCAGCATGCTATTCTACGCAAGCTGTGTGATAAGATATGAGAACTCGTAGCACTTTGTTCTCATCATTTTCATTCATTTTCTTCACCGCGACGGTGTCGCTGTGAAGTATGCCATGGGCCTAAAAGTTCACGGAATTCACCTTAAAGGTCTAAGGCTAAGGCTAGGCCTATGCTGAGCATAAGCCTATTCCTATGCTTAAGCATGGGTTCGAGCCTAAGCCTAAGGCTTATGTAGGCTTCACCAGAGTGCCCACCCCGTAACCCTATTTTCCCCTGTAAGAGTTTACTCTTGATTTTTTATTTATATTATTATTTTTTAAATAATTTTCAATAATAGTTAAAGGATAAAGGATAAAGTGGTCGGCGTTAATCAATCCCGTCACGAGGGATGCGCCACGCATTCGACTTCATCTGGATATCGTAGAGGCATTGAATGCGTATGTGCACTGTACAGTGACTTGCGGGGGGCATCCGATGTATCAAGTCAGTACTTCATCCTCCCAGACTCCTCTGGTACCAATTTACCGACCCCGGAGGGATGGAAGGCTTGGTTGGCCTCGGGCGGGATCGAACCATCGATCGTGTGCGTGCGCAGCTAGCCTCTTACCACTGCGCCACTCGCGCCCAATAATAGTTAGTAATTTAATTAATATTGTTATGAGTTTTATTCTCCATCCGGGTTTCCAAACACCCAACTTTTCCCCGATGCCCCCCCCCCTCCCTGCACCAAAGAAAGTGACTTACTTGTATTTGATTTCGTCTTCAAGAATTCTCGTGGGTCTGCGTGCAGGGAACGTCAGTCATAATCACAGACCTCGCAGTGAGTTCAGCGCCACATCATTTTTTAACCCTGATCGGACAATATTTAACGCGTATATGCACAGTCTAGCAGTTTTGGGGTGGCGTGCATCGGCAACGCTCATGCTCGGTCCAAATCGTTATCATTGCATGCGTATCATAGCCATACATCACCTCTAGCTAATAATAACGCGTCTGGCTTGCTAGAGATATCGTCTATCCGAAACGACGAGTCCGCCCACGGACGCAGAGATCGAGAGGCGACGCGGTTGGGAGGTATGATGTTAGCTGCCAAGTCGAACACGTCACAGCCAAATCATTGGTCGATATTATGAAGATAACGATGAAACGTGATCAGTCTTGTAGATCAGGGGGAGGGATCTCCGCGACGCTTGGAATCCTCCACGTCGTTCCACGTAGTTATCTCCAGCAAGAATACCATGGGTCGACATGTTAGAGATGACTGAAGACAACGTTCGACCATGATACGCAGTTATGTCTAACAGGTTAATCAATGATCTTCTTGTTGGAGATAATGGCGTGGAGGATCCTAAGCGTCGCGGAGATCCATCCCTCCTGATCTACAGGACTGTACGCAGATTAGATGATGACGTGGAGTGCTGGCAAGCTTGGCCGCCTCTCGATCCCTGCGTGCGTGGACGGATCCCTGTACAGTTCGTTTCAAACGCGACGATAGTCGCGTATATACTTGTGGACATTGGTGTGCATTTTTCACCACTCTCGGGCATGGACCGTCATACCTGGAGTGGGCGGTGCTGACGGGCCCTGCAGTTGGCTGATTGGGTGGACCGGCCAGTCGTAGAGCGTGGACGCATTCCCTTTCTATGTATAACTCGCCACATCCCCTTCTCTCCAACTGCTGCACACTTTTCAGCTTTTTTTCTCTCTAGCGTCTTCGCAGTTATCGTCCCCTCTGAAACGTTGTACGTAATCTGTGTATTACCTCAACGCTGGTACATTAATGGGTTTGGATTTGAATTAGCTTGACTGCGGTGAAACTGACATTACTGTTAGTCTCCTAACTCATATATACTTGTAACTGCAGGGTAATATTGCCGAAGAAAAAGTGGATGTTATATGTGTGACTGTGGGAAGCACGTTACAACATTCTGGTGCCGTCTATAATGCCCTTACAAAAGTCGGTGGAACGAAGGCATATAAGGTATGTACTATACTCTGATGTTCATATTTTGCGTATGGCTTTTTTTTACTAATTTGATTACTTTTGACTCTTTTTGATTACGTTACTCGACTCATGTTAAAAAGGCGTGTTCATTTCCATAATCATTACCGTGTTGTTGATTTTTTGAGAGTTGGATTTATCCTGAATTTCCATTCGCAGCGCCGTTCGCCTTGGAATAATTTTAAATCAGTGTTTTCTCAGTATTTTTTTCACCCTGTTTGATGTCAGCTATCGAGAAAACTGGTTTACAGGGGACCTCAATCACGATCGGTATGCACGCAGCTTGGAGCACCGCAGTATCCACGTGGCGCTGGCGAGGCAGCACTGGAAATCCACAGGATCCAGATGAGATACGTGGGTGGTGCCACGCTCCAGGCCGCTGAGAGTACCGATCGTGATTGATGTTCCCTGTACTTCAATCACCTCCCCTCCCCGCTATGGATCCTGCCGGCGGCGATTCCAGCGCGAGCGGCGTGGCCGCGCCTTTTTGACTTCCCGAGTCCACGAGAATACGCTATGTGTACTCCACGTGGAGTGTAAAACTTCGAGACGTCGACGCTGGCGACTGTAACAGCGGTGCTCATCGATGGTGAGCAGTACGTCGTGGCGGCCACAGAAGTTGGCGACCGACTATCGCTAATGTTGGCGACTGTGACATCGGTACCTGTCCTGTCGATCGCGTCGGTCGCCAACGATGGCGATCCGCGTCGCCAGCGACGACGACGCACTGCGCTATACTCCACGTGGACTCTAGCGTCACCCTACCAGCGATGTCTGGGGATATTGTGTGGGCGGGTGAAGCTGGAACATTAGGACCTGAATCATGTTAGCTTCATTGTAGGAGAAAGCTTTTCTATCACATCTGATAATGTTTTTTAGAGTGGATGCGTGCCTTTAATAGCGGACGCACTAGAATTTTAGTAACACTTCATGTTTTCAGAATGCTTATGAGAAGGCTCGTGGAGAACTGACGAACTGGCTAAGCCGGGGTGAAATTCTTATCGTGGATACGTCAGACACTAAGGTTGGACCTGTTCTGTGCTATAGCTTGAGTTCGTTACCGTACAGTATCTACATATATGCGCTGTTTAATATTTCATCAAACTGGAACCGCAAAGTCCATAATGAAATGAAAAACTTCATGTTCTCGAAATACTATAGTGATACCAAAACATTTTCTTCTTTCCTATGTATTTGTTCTGCATTTCAATGTATTCTAATTGTAGTTGGAAGCGAAGTACGTTTTCCTCGTGGTTCATCCGGACGTCTTCCATCTTGAGGATGCATACCGAAACATATTTCGAGAAGCTATGGCACGGGAATGTACATCTGTAGCAATTCCTGGACTTGGATGTGGTTTGTTTCTTAGCATCTACGGATACTCAGAACGATTCTTATTGTTAGCATCATGGGGAATGTTTCCCACATGAACCTGTTTTTTTTTAATATAGCCCATGGTGGGAGTGTTCTTGAACACGTTCAAGAAATTGGTAGGCGGCGAAAGCGGTTATCAGAAATCGTTCCACCATTGTGCTAGCTACGACGATTCTTTCTTATATTCTTGTCCTTTTTTCATATCCTCTTCGTGATGTGTAGGAAAATATGAGAGAATATTGGGTGGTGAATCTGAGCAGCAAGTAGGCTGTTTCCGGAACTCATTCATCTCCTACAGCGAGAAGCATTTTACCCGTGTTCTTCTACATATACATAGTGCTGCATGTAAATGCTTCACTAAGTCTATTGTGATCTTCGAAAGTTTGCGGAATTATCTCATTAACAGTTTATTTTCTTTCATATCATTACACAATATTAACAACAAACGCGACCCGTTCTCCGTTTTTATACAAGCGTCTATTGTTTTGTGACACTAGTCCCTTAAGGATTTTCCGCTAGCTTTTTGTGATAATTCCGGCCAAGAGGCTCCACTCAAGTATCCCCCTCAGCGTGACTTTGATATGCATAGTCCATTTAGGACTTATCGGCAACAGCATCCACGCTAGCTGTTTGAAGGCATGCGAAGTTCTTCACCAAACTGCTTCTGTATCTCTTGGCAGTATTCAGGTATACTGTTGAACCGTTGCGATTACAAAGAAACTATGACTATATTCTATAGATGATTGTCTTCATTGACATGAAAGAGAAAGTGGCGCAGCAATTCATTGCTCAGATGGAAGCTAAATTTGGTAAGTTGCTGGCACCGCTTTCAAGTAGGTGAAAGCCTAACTCATCGTACGTTTCAGAATTTTAGGTATAATGGACAGTGCAGAGGCCCTAAGTAGACCGGGCAACAGTGTGGAACACTTTGCGAAGCCGCCTACCTGTGTTAGTGCAGTTTTCATTGACGTTTCTGAATGATTCCTACTTGAAAAAAAAAACGTTCGAATCGAAAAAAGCCGACTCAACCTAAAGTGAGCAAGGTCCCCAAAAATTGTAACAGTCGAAGATGCTATCATGCAATAACTATTGTTTTTGCAAACAATATAAAGTAGAAATGTTTTCCACAAAGAAAATCAGCATAACTAAGACGTCTTCATTTTTCAGGTGCAACAGGACGATTGTGTCATTTGTTTGTGCCCACTTTCGGAGCCCGGTGAAGTTAGTGAGTTGCCATGCAAACATCAGTTACATACTTCTTGTTTGAAGGTGAGGACAATTCTCGGTTTTATGAAGTATCCTCTAAAGGTAACTTTGTTGTAGGAATACTTGAAAAGTGCCAACGCTAAGAAGAGGTGTCCAGTGTGTCTTCGATACTTTGAGCTTCCTCTAGGTGATCAACCTTCTGAAGCTCGGATGTTCATAAACAAACTCAGCCATATCAAATTACCAGGTATTGTTTTTATATGTTTTTATACTGACTGGTCATAAATTAGAACAGACGAAGTACAGTGTCTTCGATCCGCTGTGTCCTGCTGCCGCACCGCAAGCCATGACGCGTGGCGTCCTGCTGGCAGCGTTCCCGCAGCCAACCAGCCGAGTATCGATCGTCAGCAGGACGCCACGCGTCATGGTTGGCGGTACGTTGGCAGGACGCGGCGGATCGAAGACACTATATGAGCAGTTCATTATCTGATCTCCAATGAATCATGAGGTGGTAAGCTTCCTTACTTCCAAGTTGTGTGCATTCTACTTCGAATGTATCATTTTCACATGAACTTTCTATTCAGGAGCTTGAGTTGATAACCTGGTAACTGAACTAATTTGCTTTATTCTGTTAAGGTCACGAAGACAGCGACTTCGTTTATGAGATCATTTACAGTGTTCCAGATGGAATCCAGGAAGTGTGTGCTAGTTATGGGAACTAAAAGCTGATCTTTATTATTTTTGTTGTAGGCGAGCCATATAAGGCCAGGAAAACCGTTCACAGGAACGCACAGGAGAGCGTATGTTCCAGGGACAGCGGAAGGAACCAAGGTTTGTTGGGAGCATCGTGAACTACATATTTTTTGAACAAATTTGATGTGGCATAGTTTATTTCTCCCCAAAAACTCAAAAATAGTGTTCATTCGTACAGAGGGGTCATTACACAGTGTCAGGTTATACTTATTTGCAGCAACTCAGTCCGTCCCTCCCTCTAACAAATTTTTTAGGTCCTACGATTGCTGAAGTTTGCGTTCGATCGACGGTTAATATTCACGGTTGGTGGATTTTCTTCCTCCAGTGTGGCAAATATAAAAGAAAAAAAAAACTCCGCTTCCCCCTATAACAATTCGTTAGTCCCTCTGTGTGCATTGAACGTGTTGATGTTGTTTAGCTGGTTTGGTCAAAGCGCCATTGCGAAAGTGATTGCCTACTGCAGGGAAGGAGTGGTTAATGCGTAAGCTTGAAGAAGGAAGCGAGCGCTGTAATAGCGTTTGTAGGAATACCATTTTTATTGCAACGTTAAGAAAACAGCGCCATTTTGACCTATTTTGTGGAATTTTTGCTCAACTGTCACCATCCACGGGACCTCCTGAGGTAGATCATCACAACCGAGTTGAAATTCCTGTGCTTTTTTTTATCCTGGGCAGCTTCACGGCTGCGATCGAAAGCTGGCAAAACGATACTTTGGCTCGGACTAGACTTTTTGGAGTTTAGATGGCCTACAGATAAAGATGCGCACAGGTCCGAGACAAGCGCTGCGAAGCTGCACTTTACTCGGTATGAAATGTTGTTGTTGGATATTCGTTCCCTGCGCTCGTTCGATTAAATCCACCTTCGGTCGCGTTCCCTTCTGAGCATTCAATTCTAAAGTGTGCAGTTTATGCTAATTAATTTCAGATAGGTATTTCAGTTTATGCAAATTAGTTTTAATTAGGTATTTTAAAAATTTTGACTGGTTCTAAATGGCTTCCTTAGACTCAGGCGTGGTTCTAAGCTAGGCTGCGAAATTTTGTTGCAACTCAGCAGATTTAGACATATAATTCGCAACGCTCAGTACCCCTTGACTGCGCACACGAGTTCTAACTACGAAATATGCATAAGTTAAATACCCATACATATCCTTTCTCAGCGATTAAGTTTCATCACATGTCCTTAACACCATTCATTCAGGTCGGAGATTCAATAACAACTGGGGCTAGGAACACAGTAGTATGGAACAATATTCACCACAAGACTAGCATCGGTGGCGGACCGTTGAAGTTAGTAGTGTTTTCTCACCCTACATCTTACCCTGACACAACTCCGATTTTCTAGCCTGGTCACCGTAGGAATTTGAAAGAAAGGAATCGATCGTTTCAGGTATGGTTATCCAGACCCTGATTATCTCAATAGAGTGAAGGACGATCTAGCTGCAATGGGTATAACTGAGGACATGTTGCCAGAGGAAATGGATATTTGATTCCTCTAGAATAAATTGGAAGGAATCAAGATTATTCCTGTGATCATCTATGTACATATTGGGAGACGTCATTTGGCGATGTATATGTGAATAAAAGCTTATGTATTTCTGATGCACTTTTCACCAGTCGGGTAATATGTTAGGATGTTTCGAAAGCCATATGGAAGTAATGGAGATTACCTAACTCAACCGTTGCTTTTTTGGTAGCTGTGAGGAAGCACCACTGCAACGTTCTCTGGGTGGTTGCATCCTCCACGTAGCTTGGTATTATGGAAGATAGCAACATGTGACAGATATTTCCAGCCGCGAGTGGTAGATATCCCTAGCTACCAAGGCCGGATGCAGAACTGGGAAGACAGGAGGTGGGATGTGGGAAGAAATGTGGCAACTCCGCTACTCCGGAGACCCAATTAGGATCCTAAAGATGCATAAAAAATTGATATTGATATTAAATAGTGGAAGATATCTCTGAAAAGATAGTAAGAGAAAATAAAGCCAGATAGCGCAGTTTTTGTTCAAAGCCTCAGCATTAAACAAAGAAATTCATATTCAACACTCAACTTGAACTCAGAGTTTGTTTTCCGACGAAGCATTTCTCGCCACGGACAGTCTAGAGTAGCGAAACAACTAGAAATCAAACGTTGAGAGCAGTTCTCTCGAAACATTCTTGAAAGTTGATCGTGTTGTTATTGTTCAGGTTGCGGCTCTTTTTTTTTAAATTCTCTGTACGAGCTACTGCCTAACTGGGACAAAAATTATCTAGAAGACATCGCACTGACTTCGATGAAATATCTCGAGGAGATGATGACTATCTATAATACAATCATTTGGTTTTGTAGAAGCCGAAAGATCACAAATGATCTATGCGAGAGCGAGAAGCTAGCAGCACATCCCGAATGCTGGATGCCGCCAAGACGTATCCGCGAAGTTATAGATCTCTTCCGGGCCAATCAGTCCCATCACTGAAGCAATTTGATCTGATGACTACTACGATAGCTACAATATTTCTAAACAATAGTCGAAGATCCCTAGATTCCCTGCAAAATGGTATATTATCTTCGAGCCTGTAAAAAGAATAGTAAAAAGAATATTCTTTGTATATCGATCCTTATCCGACGACGATCGATAGGTATCCTTTCTTATCCGACCGGATCGGTCTCCGATGCACTATAAATGTAGTTTATGTGCACATACCCACATAAACTGCCAGCCAGAGAAAATGAGGGATAATTGATTCGTTAGCGGTAAGAATGAAAGAGCATGTTTCAGTTTTTTAGTTGAGCTTGGGCAAGAGGTTCGTTCTACGTGAATGTGCGATGCATTGGCGGAATTAGGAGAAGAAGGGAACGAGGATTTTGTGGTGGGGATACATTCCAGAATCTTGTAGCCGCTCTAAGTCTCTAAGTTTCCATTGCTTTTGCCTGTAATCATGTAGTGCTCCTAGGTCTGCAACTGTATGCACAGCTTCATCGCCTGCCTCGCATTTCAAGTATGTTGGCGAGTACCTTTTCTCCCTTCAACTTTAATTTGCGCAAGAATATGTGCCAATTTGTGAAAACATTTAGAAAAAGCCCTCCTAGTTCAATAGTTTTGTAAAATATGTGTATATCAAAGTTAATATTAATTGGCATTTTATGTCAGTGTGTGTACAAGAGAACCAGCCCCTACCGGAAAAATCTGATTACATCACGATGTTCAGCGTGTCAAGTTATGTGAGAAAAATGTGCAAATTTTCATTTTTACCCTAACTGACAGGTGTTTTGGTCCATCGTTCGTTGGCTGGAAGACCCGCAGTTTTTACATCACAGAGAAAATGAATGAGCCTCGGTATTTATTTGTCTGTGTTTATGAAGTCTCAGACAATTTCAGGGGCAAATCCCGTTCCGAACGAGCGGGGGCGAGGGTCGGAACGAGCGTTTGGGTGTTTTTGCCCGAGAATTACCCGCGTTCAGGCCGCTACGAGCCCGCAAACCATCAGGCGTTACTGCTCCTAATCCAGCGCACAAGGTAACATCCTCCACAATTATCTGTCACGCCTGCACCGTGACAACCCCTGGGGGATCGGTCACACCTCGCGCACAGTCTCGGACGGAAGAGTCCCGGGTTCGAAGCCATTGTGGACCCAAAGTGATCCACCGGAGTATAAAAGCAACACGAATATGCAAATTCTCATCAGAAATACAAAAAGATCACTGTTTGCAAGTTTCTTATGTTTTCGTAGTGCTAGCTTTCTTCTATTACTGAACGGATTCGAACCAACCTGACCATTTATTATGAATGATTGAGAGTCTGCTGCTTTATCCACTAGGCCATCCATGCTGCTGATCTCTTCCATCCCGTTGTTGCCTTCATCCTTTATCACGTCCCTACCATCACAAACCAACCATTCCGACCGTACCAGTTGCTCACTGAGCCGAAATATGTAGCCGATCAGGCCGCTTTTTGAAGATGTTTGCCGGCGGTCAGTGGCCACGAAAAGCGCGCCGATGCCCGACATTCTTCACATTGCGGGCCGAACCCCGACGGTGGTGCATCAGCCCGAATGATTCTGCGT
>KN727509.1:0-10313 GCA_000816745.1 Ancylostoma duodenale
AAAGAAATGGGCAAGATTCTTATTCAATTATTTTACTACTCATTCACCTAAGTATTTATTTGAACTCCCTCCCCATAAGATGCTTAGTATCAGTACCATCGGTAACCCATCAGCTCAAATGCGGGACTATATAGTGGTTTTTTGCGTCAGAATGACAGTAGTACTCGTGTAATAGTGAGTGTAAGTTCTGAAGTCGTCACAAGAGATCCTTTTCCATTTTTGAACGAGGAACAGGGTGAACCCCCATCTTCTGCGGTTTTTTGGGCCATGCCTTAACGTAAGCGTGCCTGCAATTTTAGGATAATCCACAATTTCTATGCCTTTTTCGTAGATTAACCTCTGTTTAACGACGGTAGTTCATTTTTTGTAACTGTTCAATTTCTGTTCCTAGCACTTAGTAGATGAAATGTATCCATTAGAAAACGATATTTTAGTTAGGGTGCTTAAAAAACCCTTAAAAACCCGAGATAGAACAACGGCTCCTTCTACCCAAGTTATTTGTACTTCAGTTGAATTTCATATCCCGAAGCCAGTAAAATGAGCAATCAAAAAGCGCTTCCGAAGTGATGCGGTACTTTGTTGTATTGATTATCCAGCCTTCTTAATAACTTCACATGTTCTACATTTTGAGAGCAAAACACCACTTGTGAGGTCGTCTTCAAAAATGTGGAGCAAGGGCGGGGAATAAATCCTGTCTCCTTTCCCACCTCTTTTCTCTTTTCTTTGCAAAAATCAACACTATTTCATATTCTATGTGCCAGTTTGAATGTGCTATGCATATGAAATCCCTTCCGTCTTCCCGTTGTTAATGTCTAACTCTCAGTATGTTCAGAAATTATAGAATATGCACAAAATGTGGAATGTTGCTGGACAGCTCATCTCCGATGAGTTCCAGTTTTCCAGGATTCATTTTTTCGACATTGCAGACTTTATGGAGATCCTTCTGTTTATACATCTAACGCAATCCGTAACCTGTTACGATTTCTCGTCCATTACGAGTTCCAGACAACGGCTAATGTTCGCAGTGGACGTAGAAACATTCCCATTTTGGGGTTGCACATCAGCGATGAGCGGAAATATCAAGTAAGAGCAGAGGTTCGGCAGTGGGAAGTTTGGAGGAGTTTAAAGCATGGAAAATTTGCAGGGGCTAGAAACAGCGTATATGGCGTGACATAACTCATCTACTGCCAATCCTACAGAAGTACGTACTTGTTTGCAGGTCATATGATGCCAAAATTCAGGAACTTCCGGATTTCCGAAGACGGAACTACATTTATCCCTTTTTCGTGGAAACCTTCCTTGCAAGCGTACTGGAAGGACATGGATGGAGTAATTTAACTCTAGACTTTAGCTAACAACTCAATTTTACTTCTCATTTTGGCCGCTGCCGCTTTTGAAGGATATTTTCTACGCGAAGCTGAACAAAACAGTTTAGCTCTGTGGTCTGCTGTCTCCCCTGGAGTATGATTTCCATACCAGAAGAAAGCCCTGTGCTACTTAATGGTTTATGTTGAAGTAGTTAAGTTGACGTTGCTACGCTGCTCCCACACACCAAGGAAAGACAAGTTTACAAATAAATTTTATTTCATTCTCCAGCGAAAACGTTGCATAACTAGCCTTGCAATGGCTGCTACGTCAATTTTCTTCTGGCTGCGTTTCTCAACAAATACTTCAAGATCCTCCATGAAATATGGCATGCTTTTCACCTTGCCTTTCTTCATAACTGTATGAGATTTGCCAAGTTCATTCTGGTTTTTAGGAGAATAAACCTCACATTTACATCAGATACACGCTAGTGTATTTCTTCTGTCTTTTTTGGCGAAGGAAAGGGAGAAGCAGTAGGATCTGCTCGAAGCATACTTCCGGAGACGAAGCATGATGCTTCGACTGGTATACATGCTTTGTTCAGGACCTTGTTCTGATGTTTTTGCTTTCGAAATTCATTTCCTGGAAGACCTGATTACAAACATTGGCTCTCCTCATGTCATTGTGACTCCCTGCTGGCAACAAAACAAACAACATAACATTTTTTCATTCCTACATGCAGTTGCTTCCAAAAAGATATATGACGCTGTCAACTAATTTGTCCTAGTAAAAATGCAAATTGGGGAAGGAGTGGCAAAATCCGAACTCTTCGGTTCTGCCACTACTTCATTTTCACTGTGCCATACCCCAAACGGTCCGGATTGTGGCCATTCATTCCCAACTTGCATTTTTACGCGGGCAAATTAGTTGGCAGCGTCATATATCGTCAGCGGCTGTATCGAGAAGAGAATCTTTTGCTTGAGCTCACCTCTGGATTCAGCTATCCAGAGGAAATTTGGATATGCATTGAGGCACTAAGGATTCTTCCTAAAAGCAGCTTATTATGGACAGAGACTCAATTCTAAAATCATCGTTGAGCCTAACTTCAACTTCCTCAGACTCCATAGATCTCGTTTCTCTACTATCTCTACCCCTAACTACTAAGAAGAAAAGAAGAGTCGGTACGTATCTGCCTTTTGTTTTTATTAGTATGCTATTGCTACACTTTCTTTTGCTGCTGGGACGGAAGAACAAATTTAACTTATCAAATTTGCCAGAAAACCTGTTTCATTATATCTTAAGAATGGTAACAGCATTACAGTTTTCATTCGAATATCGCAATAACTGTTAGTGGCTGACATTATGGAAATATGCTTCATCGGAGAGGTTGTTTTTTCTTCGCACTAGAAAGTGTATATTTGGAGTGGTAATTCTCGTTTCTCACTCTTGCTGGACTTGTTGGCATTCCCACTATTCTATATGAAGAGAAGAAATAAAGAACACGCCTTGCATATCAAGTTTCTCTGTTATAATAGGATCTAAACTAATTCCTTTCTGAGTCGAAATGAGCGATACAAATGAGCAACCAACATGCTGATGAAAGTCGTGAATTTGGACTTGGAACATGATACTTAGTTCTGCTTGAAAGCAGTGCATGTCAATTTTGTGCAGCGGAAAGAAAGAGCGCTTCGACTCTTATCAAATCCTCAGATTTATCCTGAATAGCTCAATCCATGCTCAAATTTATCCTGAACAGCTCAATCCGTAGTTGAGTTGTAAAAATGATTCCGCTTCGAACAGTGACACTAATTATTTCCTTTTGGCCGTTACTGTACCTTTTTTCGATTACTGTGTTGTTATGAAGGTTTTGCAGTAGCGTTTTGCCAGCTTGAAACTTGAAAAGAAAAGGAATATAAATAACAAATGTAATTAAGAGGAAATGTAAAATGAAGAGAAAGTAAAAAGAAGTAAGCTAAATAGCACATTTTGATAATGTTGTGTTTTACATTGTGTGAGAGTGTTAATAAATGTCTTGAGTGTAGTTTTGATGAACCACCAGAACAGATCGGACCTGATGCAGTCCAAACATGGTGCATCGGCCGGGAAAGCCCATGAAGCCTATCAATTCTTACAGAGATCCGGCAAACATTCCTTGAAGGTATTTTTGGATCCACCAAGCATTTTGTCGCCCACTGTCGGTTGCACATTCGTACATGTCATAGCCGGAAGCTCATTATAAATCATGCTCATTTAGATGTGAGAAACAATTCTAAAAAAGTTTCGGCTGTGACAATTAAGTTTTCAGGAAAAAGTGTTTCATTTTGGCGACGTGATCGACAGAATTTCGTTTAGAGATAAGTATTTCTAGAGAGGAATTTCAATAAATGCTTGATACCTGGTAGGTTGGCAATATTTATTTTATATAACCGATTGTCGTGAGATTACTAATCGTTTCTCGTTCACTGCTTGAATATTCGTTGCCTAAGTTATGTATTCCAGAGAAATTGTGTGCTACTGCTCACTTCTACTTGTATCATTTCCAGAATTCACCTCAGTCTACATTTTTTGTTCACTTCCCATTTGGTCCTTTATGTGCATAAATACGATGTGAGGAGTCGAACACAGCACGTGGGAGGATGAACCCAGTAGGTGGAGCAGGGTGGAGGAGGGGTGCGAATGTAACAGGTGAAGAGCAGAAATGAGATTAAACAGCAGGAATAAACAGCGAAGTGGCCACCTGCGGTTATTTGAGGTTGTCATTCTGGAAACCAACCCCTCTCCAAGAGCCTGCTCTGCGTTGCTGATGTTTTAAACCTCACGCACTTTTATTGAACAAGAGCCTTCTTTCTTGAAAAATTTCTAGTTCCGATCTTGGTCGGATGTGGGTTATTTCCGGAGATAAATGTCAGCTGGCGCAAGTCTTGTCGGATTTTTCTGAAATCCATAACTGTCCTCAGATGTAAGATAACCTCCAATTACGGTAAGGGACCTGTACAGCAAATCTTGTTCTTCATTGCTGTAGACATAAAAAGTGTCCATTGCATTTCGAAGGCAGCAGATACCCAGAAATTCGAAGGCGTCGCGTTTTCATTTTCCCGTTTTCGTGAGATTTTTTTTTGAGACCACAAGCAGAAATCTTTTGTTGCATCAACTTGGAGGTCGCTGCCAATTCTACTGTTGAGTTCTGGCTTCCCATCCAAGAGGAACGCAAGGAAACACTTTTTGAAGCATTTTCTTTCGTTTTCCTGGAATTCCTTCTGGGTTATCCGTACTGCTATTTCGAAGTAGTTCAGTATTCATTATCTGCAGCTGTTGTTTGGTCAAAAATTTCGCAGGCGCTCCGTTAGAAAAGCGCTCGAATGCGTGGATGTTTATTTTCAGCGAGGCCAAAATCTGCTTATAGGGGGTTGCCGTAAATCTCGATAATTTTGCGAGCAAACAGCCTACCATCTGTCATTTACATTTATTTTTCGATCAATATTTCACAATTTGCCTCACCTCAATAGAGCAATCCTATTCTTTTCTCGTCATAATTCTCGCTGGGGGTTACTAGTTACATATCTCGAGTAAGCTTTGAAAATCATCACGCCAACGTATTTCCGGTCGGCCAACCGATCGCTTTGATGGTGAGCGCCATTCCATAAGCTCGTAGGACCATTTCACAACCGTTGATATGGGAAGCTCCAGTTCATAGGCCCATTTTCCTTCACCTGCACTGGCTATCACGTCTTTGATCTCAATGACTCCTCGTGACCAAACATTCGTATTCTTGTCCAGAAATCGTATTCCAACTATGCAGTGTTCCATCCATGTTTGTACCGAAGCAGGTTTGTGTTCTGCGGAATTTGTCAGCACCCATGTTTCGGTCCCACACAGCATTGCAGGCAACACCCATTGTTTGAATAATTTGCGCTTCCACTTCATCTCCACTCTTCTAGAGAAAAATAATTTTTCATAACGACGAAAGCAATGCCTTCCTGCTTGAACCCTGCTTGCGATCTTTTTGTAGTGATTCCGGTCGAGCGAAATTTTCTGCCCAAGGTGCAGGAAAGGATCTAAGCTTTTGACTTGGGTGCCACTGAGGGTGATTATGATCATAGTCTTCATCATTATCTTGGTTTTGGTAGGGCTAATGTTCACGCCACAGCTAAATGACTGTTTGTGGAGATCAGTTATCACTGATTGCAATTCTTGTGCTAATTTTGGTCAGGACAACATCGCTTGCGAAACATGAGTTCGTTAGCAGATTACCATTGACAGATGCTTTATAATCACTCCGCCTCCATTTTCGGAAAACGTCCTCAAGATTAGCAGTGAACAGTTCTGGTGAGATGACGTCTTTTTGACGAGCTCCTGGGCAAACCTTCATGGGAATATTTATCCCTCCAAGTTTGACAAGTGACTGATCATCTGCATATATCCCTCCACGAAGCAACACTTAGTTGTTCGTGTAATCCTTGCTTTTGGAGAAAATTCCATAACGGATTCGCCTCTACTTTATCGAAGGCTTTCTGTCAATCGATGACTCTTATGAACAGAAGTATTCTGTACTCATTGCCCCCTTCAACCACTTTATCCATCGCTTGTAGGAGGTCAACATAAAACATCTCCTTCGGAATCCATCTTACTCTCGCGGTTGCTCGGTATCTAACGTTTGTCTTAGCCTTGGTGAATCAGTTTCGTCAAAAGTGTGACCATCCATAATATTCTCTAGGAATCTTCTTGCATGGGGGCCCCCTCTCCAACTCCAACTACTCTTATTCCGCAAGAGAAAAAATCGAAGAACGTGACGACATAAAAGTAGCAGTTTCCATTTCTTTGCTTCACAGTTTCCAAAGTTCTCCGCACAGAACGCTGAAAAAAGTAGATTAATGAGTCACAGAGAATGAAGTGAGTGAAGTAAGTGGTCTCTCTCATTCAGAAATAAGTGATCTCTACTAATTAAAAGAATTATACCATTCGTCAACGTTATACTTCGGTGAAGTTGTGGAAAACGGAGATTTGACAAATAAAAAGCCGGCAAAACTTTTTCATCAACCTTCAGATAGCACTAGATTCACACTAGATTTCTGAACAATAAAAAAAATTTATCATTCTTAGAAAGAGAAAAACTCCAAGCCAAACACGTACTCACTGCACATCATTAAGATCTCGTTGAGAGAAGCTAAGCTAGATATTGCGAATGGATTAAAGGGACTGGTATTCGCTATCGCAGATGACTCGTAGGAACTATTATCAATCTTTCTTATGTAATATTGGCTTGGAAAGTAAGGCAGAGCCTTTTTGTTCGAGTGGTAGTTGAAGGATTCACTAGAGCTAACTTTTTCAAGACACGGGGTAAAAATTGCTCAACTTTGAATGTCAGATTCAGCTGGAGGATTGGAATTGACTTCAATCAGCAACGTTTCAGAGAGCCTGTATTGACGCTGTTTTTCTGCATGTGTTGCCTACGTTAGATTTCGCAACTTTCCAGTGATTACATAGCTTATTTCTTACTTCTGGTCTCATCTGAACCTCAATGCTACGTCTTCAGGATTATCGTCAAGTAGTAGGAAGATTCACCGTATACACAACTATTAGATTTTAACATAAATCGTTGCGCTTTTACTGAAAAAGAACCCAAGTACTTATATTGACACCCAATAGTAGCATTCAGGGAAATTCTAGAATTTAGGTGACGAATGCTAGATTAAAAATTTGCTAATGCATGGAAGAAGTATGTATGTGGGCAAAAGTAAAATGTCATTATCATGACATAATACAGCACAGAACAATAGTACGTGAATGAAACAACATATTCTATTCAAAATTGTCAGAAACACAGACATAATAAAACATGTTGCCAATTTACTGAGTTGTTTTACGTTAATAGGGATAGAATCTTTTTTTTTTTGCTGAGACTCTTGACTCCCTGCACGATTAACAAGAAAGTGTTGCCTCGTGGATAGAATGACCTTACTTAATGAAGTTTTACTGAAATCACCCCCGGTAGCGGAATTGGCAAATTTAAAGGGATTTGTGACATTTATACTGGTGACGCCAGTTAGGGTTTTATGAGTAATAACCATCTCACTGTTGTTTCTCCGTTCCGGAAGTAAGCTAAGATTCAGATGTTTATCAACTACTAGCAACGCTACCCTATTAACTCTTTTCATTTTCAAATATAGCCACCTTGTGAAGTTGTTTTTTACACTATCTTTCCCTCTAATATTCAATTTTTATCTTGAAGCAGATAAAGACACCATGTTTTAGATGAAGCCTGATATAATCCTTATAGCCTGCAATAAATACTTTGCTATTCTTTGTACACAACCATTTGAAAAATATAATAATACAATCTTTAGCCGTTTCCCCAATTGGTCGGCAATGATTATCAAATTCAAGTCTTCATCTGTTTGAAAACCAAGGTCTCGTATCTCTGTAACGATTGCAGTACTGTGTCATTATTAGTATAATGAGCATTTTGGCTCCATTACCTAAATTTGAAACTTTAGCTTTTTTTTTCTATTGAAAGCGGTAGATTCCAAGAGTTCGACCAAGAATATAAAATATGTGGAAATATAATATAATTTGAAATGGACTTGAATATATAAAATATACTATATAAAAATGTCAGGAAGCGATTGTATGTATTAGGTTGAGTCGAAAGTTTTCGGACAGACTGACAAAATTTTTATTTATCCAACAACTTTTGAACGATAACTGTGAACCATTTGAAGTATGCTCCATTGGCATCGATGGTGTTCTGCCAACGTTCGGGCAGATCGTAGATGCCTCTGCTCCAGAACGCTGGGGACTGGCTCTTGAAGAACTGCACGAGTGCCGTATTGGTGTAGTCACGGGTTTGGATGTTTTGACCATTCAGATGATGTTGTAAGTGGGAAAGAAGGTGATAATCTGAGGGAGCTAGATCTGGAGAATGCGGTGAGTGTGGTAAAATCGTCCAGGCGAACTTCGTCCGTTCAGCCTTGGTCGTTCTTGTAATGTGCGGCTAAGCGTTGTCGCGCTTATAGTAGACTTTGTGCTGCTGCGGGGTCGCATTTTCGAAATTTGCCTTGAAATTCTTCATTGGCTTAGTGTAGACGTCTGCGGTCACTGCAGATCCCTCGGCGAAAAGCTCCCAGTATTGGACGCCATTTACGCTCCACCATAAGCAGAGCATAACCCTTTTGGCGCATACATTTGGTTTAGAGACGTCTTATGCATCCGCACCTAAGTCATACCATCGGGCACGCCGGTGAATGTTAAAATAGATGATCCACATTTCATCCATGGTGACTAGGTGCTCAAGCCATGTGTGTCTGTGCTTGAGCACAGATAGATAAAGAAAAGTAGTATGGCGTGGGGAAGTGAAGTGGTGACGGTTTGAAAATGCGCTGCATGGTGGCAAGAAAGGAACTAGTTGGCTATGTCTGCTTATATTAAGTTTGAAGAGCTTTTTAAAGCCTATCGAATGGTAGCTAACATGTTCATTTTCATAGACTCTTTGCCGAGTTATGATCACTAGAAATCAACACTATTTGTCCGAGAACTCTCGACTCAACCTAATATTTTCATATAGGAAAAAGAAATGAGAGAATGTTTGTATGGGTGGCATGGCGTTACCCTCAAGGAAGGAAAAATCAGCTCGTATTCACCACTCCCGATCAAATCAGTAGTAAATCCTTGAGTATCAACTCGAAATCACAATAGTAGGACTCTGCTCTGAATGCTTGACTAGATTGGAGAAGGCTGCAGTGGATCACTCGCTTGCAGCACCACCAAATTCCTGACAAAACTTCCTTAGGGAAGAAATCTGTCTTGAGAAAACTTAGAGAGGTGGGAGAACGTCCTTACTGATACACATTCTTGCGTTCTCTTACAATACAGTAGCCACGCTCCATCTACAGTAGTTGCATGGTAAAAAGGATTGTTTTTATTTATTTATTTTATTTATTCATTCAATACAAATGCTTAAGGCATAGCGTTATAAAATAATGCACAGAGAAATAGTACAAATCAAGAAACAACATTATATACAGCAGTGTGTCCGGAATCTTACATATAACATCAACATATCTAGGGAAGACACCTCTTCAAAACATAGTCGGCTCCAAAACATTAAAATGCCTCATACTTGTGCGACATGCAAGCCATGCGACGTTTAAATTGGCCTTGTTTCATGACAGATGACAAGTTTTTAGTAGCATTGAGGTAGGCATTTCCAGCTCGAAAAGTAAATGATGTAGCTCTTATGTTTGTTTTTGGGCGAGAGAGGATAATCTTGTATGGCTCACCTCTGGTACGTGAACATGTCAGTCTAAAGAAGTTGGTCGGTCCATCTACACCCGATTTATGTAATAATTTGTGGACCATACATAAATCAAATACTTTGCGCCGAGATTCAAGAGAGGAAAGATTTAACTGCTTGTTTCTAGCAGCTGCTCCAGGAATATTTCAATACAGAAATCCTCCTATCCTAACCAGCAGCTTACGAGTGAAGTTATTCTGTACTTTTTCAATAGCATAAATATCTTTCTTTCTCGTGGGGCAAAACACAGTTGTGCTTGATTCAACCAGCGACCGTATATAGGTTTTATATGCCTTCAAAAGAATAAGTTCATTTTTGATAGAGAGACCTTTGAAAATGTGAAACGTTCGCAAGAGAGCTATCCTACAACGATTTTTAATATGCTCTGAAAAGTCGAGTTTAGTATTGTATTGGAATCCAAGATCTCTGACCCACTGGACATTAGTAATGGTATCATTTTCAATCACATATGATTGCCTGGGCAAACTGGAAGAAGGACAACCCGATCCTCATCTCATGCAAACTGTTTTGTTAGGAGCCAAGGGCAATTGCCATTTCTTTGACCAAGATACCACCAAGTCAATAGCTTTTTGAAGTCTAATGACGTCAGCTTGTTGTGAGACCACTGTGTATATTTTTATATCATCAGCATAAATTTTAACTGACACTCCTGCACGTTCCAAGATCTGCGGAATATCAGCAGTATAGATATTAAAAA
>KN727510.1:0-23489 GCA_000816745.1 Ancylostoma duodenale
AACAGTCGTTTACAAGCACATCTGGGACTTATTGTGCCTTCAGAAGCAAGAATAAGGTGAAAAAGCATGCATTTCCACGGAGACTCTAGTGGTCGAGGTTCACATGCTGTGCTACATACAACACAGAATTTATCGAAACTGAGGGCGGTGATGTCATTGAAATGTGCGGACGCGCAGACAATCAGAGCGCCATGGTGCGGATGACACGGCGCGGCCAGCGGTGACCCTCGACCGCTGAAGTCTCCTATATGTAACATACGGAAGCATAATTTCTCCTTCCTCCTAGGCAAACGAAACAATAGTATTAGTTTCAAATGTTACCCTTATTTAGGGTAGGTAACGAGCAACGTGGATGGAAGACTGGAAAATTCATCATTTTTGATGACTCTTTTGAACACGAAGTAAGAATATTAGAATTTAATTCTTAAAAATCCTTCAAATTTGAATTCCAAAAGAACAAATTAAACATGAACACGTTCCAGTTACAATTCGATGGAGCCTCCTCATCCTCCCTACGCCTAATCCTCCTAATTGATCTCTGGCATCCGGAAGTCGAATCGCAACAGCGAACTGCTCCCGAGGATGACTGACTGATTACGTGCAAGTTGATGTATTTGGAGATATTATTCCGTGTTTGAGCTGCCATAGAATCTGATCAAATGAGATATAAATTGTTTTCTACTTAATTGTGCTTGCCTTCAATTGAATACACGCAAGAAAACCTATCTCTCCAAATGTCAACATATTTCGGGTGTAGGTATAGTAAATAAGCTAAAAATGAGGGAGTGCGTGGATGACAACTGCGAGTTCTCAGAAAAAAGAAAGGGGATGAAATCTGTATATTTCCAAAGAGAAGCGACCTATACAGAAAATATGCAACAGCTACATACGGGAAACTCCAAACTGCCGTGTGCAAGAGGTGGGACCGCGGCGCGGCTGTTTTGGGCAGAAACACAGCGGCTCTGCATGCTGGCTGTGGTTGTCTGCTTCTGCCAGCAAGGGAACTCGAGTGCCACGCCGCGCCGCTGTCCCGCCCCTTGCACACGGCCGCTTGGAGTTCCCTGTATAATGCATCTACAGATATCTGAATGATTTCAGAAGAAAAAGGAATGAGGAGAGAAAGGAAATACAAGCGAGTCGCCAGAGCCTTGGAGAAATCCCAGCAATTTCTCGTCAAAATCCAAAAGAAAAAACAATGGTAAGTGTGAAACTGGGAATTTACACAATCCATCAAGCTTCGTGTCTTATATGTGTCCAACAAATGAAATGAACAAATCTTTGCCGCTTTCTGGGCTGTCTTCCCTAATACCGCACACTTTTCTGCGCCTTTTTCTCTGATGTCTCTCCAACGATCTTCCCGAATGAAACGGACCATGCATACAACATCCAACTAGATAGATTATTAAAAATTTATTTCAAGAACGACGTTCTCATAATAAATAGTATACCTCGTATACGTGAACAGAAAAAAAAAGAAAACTCGGCGCCATATGAGGACATAAAGGGAAATATTAAGATCACGGCAGATCAGTGCATAGCGAAGTATTAGAGATACAGAATGTTCTTATCAATTTAGCACAAACAAAAATGACAGATAACAGGTCCATAGGCACAATTTTCCAAATACAAGAAAAATTCACTAGAAAAAGTAGATGAAAGTCGGTGATATAGGTTCATCTCCACAAATAAATAGCATAAATGTAGTTGCATAATACGCGCTGGAAACAGGCGCTACCTACGACGAACCATCACACCGTTGGATTCTGTCACAGATATAGTAACAGGGCTTACGAATAAATATTATAATGCAAACATGTCTAATGGAGAACGTTGTTTCACTTTGTTATGACTGAAAGGGCACAAGAACTTGCTAGGAACTGCAACATACGAGTGAAAGATGGAGCATCCTTTAGGCTAGAGTTACGATAAAGCTCTTAGTCCGATTAGCCACCAGCTGTTGAGTGAACAGACAATTACTGTACAGACAAGAAACCAAAGACTGGTATAGGCGTAGAGCTCTATGTAGTCCACAAACGAAAAAAAAAAGTAAAGCCACGAAGTGTAGAGCTTCATATTGATTCGATAGTTACGCTGAGCTGTAGCTACACTTTGAAAATAAATTATGAGGTCATGCAAAACATTAGCTAGTAACAAGGATAAACTATTTTTTCAAATGGATTATAACGCATTACATCATTTGTCCGCATAATCAATTTCGCCTCCAGCTAACGCGACGTCAATCTGAAACAGAAAGTAATTAGTCCAAGCAAACTGACACTTCATGTCATGTTTTGGATTCCAAACACATGATGAATGTTAAATTCATCCAATATTTTGAGGAATGTACTGAGCTCCAAAAAAGTTCTGCCAGTTCCCCCGAGCACAGCTCGCCAAGCAACCAAACATCCCCGCATGAAGAGAATTCACAGGACTTCACTATGCGCAAACCAAACAAACAAAAAACTTGAAAAGACAACTGTTAGCATCGGTGCACCGCTAACAAAACCTCTTCGAGCAAACCACAACTCACCTCTCTTTTTGTTACACTTTTCTCAACAACCGTAACTGTGCGCTCGCCGGTCACTGCGTCAACAACCATACTTCTTTCAACTGAGATATCGTTGCTTAGTATCCTCTCCGATGGAGGAACACATACATCCTCACCAATCGCTGGTAACTGCAAGCATTGAATATTAATTGAATGACTGCTTTCTTTACCAAATTTCGTACAAATTAAATGCACCATCCACGGGAATCTCCGCTTATGAGGTAAGGTATCTCACATTAAGGAATTCTAAGGGTACGAGGGGGGTTACAGTCGCAAATGCGAACCAGTTGTGGTGGATTAGGGACAAGTTCTCTATCTTGTGCATGCGCTTTCTGTTTTGAGCTCCGCTAACTAGCGTGCTATTGAGTTAGATGTTCAAATTAGGGTTTCGCTCATATTTTTAGCTGTATATATCGATGCTGGTAAAGATTCTTTGAAAAAATCTTGTATGATTTTATCGAAATCTCTGGTATTACTAAACCTTACAGCAATAATTCTATAGCGATACCTAATAACCGTGAAAGTGTAGTCATCTATTTTATTGTACCGAGTATATTGTATCGATGACTTCCGCATGAAATCCTTAAACTCAAAGGCAAAAATCCCGTGGCTGATGCCCTCGGCCCTCAAAATGACAGAAACATACTGAGATAAGCTGCAAACGATCCATAATAGCATCTGCCTCTGCCCTTTCCTGGTCGAGACTCCTTAAACGAGCCGCCCGCCATTCGCTGCGTCTTTGTTGCTCCATGGCTCTTCAAAGATGAGAACGTCAGCTTCAGAAATAATGGAATAATATCGAAAACTGCTTAGTTGTTTAAATCTACAAGCCTATATAAGCCGACTTAAAATGGATCAGCACACTCTATCAGATGGAGTGTAATAACGTCAAATGAACGCCAGCATTCACTCACCTCCTCTCTACCTCGTTCAAAGGAATTTCAGAGTTGAATAGATGTGATGAAGGCGATGAACTGTCAATCCTTTTCGGATGAACAATCCTGGACTTCACACTAAAAATTGTGGCATCCGGTACAACAACACTCCGTAACTCAAAATATACTAAGAGAAGTGCAAGAAACAAACGCAAAAACGAACGAACCAGTCATCAAGCATCTTTTCAAATCCAGCTGCACTTTCCTGGGGACTAATAGCTTCACGATTTGGAGTTCCCCTTCTTCGTCCTTCTTCTTCTTTCATTTTAAGGGCGTCATTCTCTGTGATAAGTGGTTTCATAGCTGAAACAGCCTCAGATATTAGTTTAAAGAAGAATTCAACCGAAGCTTGTAACCTTTTCTATTCAGGAACAAAAAAGCTTGTAACCTTTTCTATTCAGGAACAAAAAAAAAGCATAGAACAAGAATTTTCTCACGATTTTTAGTACATATTCAAGCAACGAAAAAAAATCAGTAGCGAAAAGTATTCGAAGAAATTAAAGAAGCACCTGGAGATGGTAAACTGCTCGCTGAAGCATGCTTCGTGGACAATCTCTGCACTTCGATTTCTCTCTCGAAATTCTTCACTTTCGAAGCAAAAGTGAGTTTCTCCGGCTGTGTGAGATCACCAACTATCGGCACATTTTGCAACTAGAAACAAATGATTAACAAATTACAAACAAGCAGCATATGCAGGAAAAAATCGCTCACCTGTGAATTTCGTAGCGTCGGTTTCGGTGCAACAGCTGGAGGAATTCGGGCAGGTTTCTTAAAGTTCTAGGTTTTCTAAATTTTCAAGGAAACACTGCTGATTTTAAGAAAATCTGTTTAAAACGTGAAATCTTTGCGTTGAGGAAGCAAACAAAATCTTTGGTTGTCTAACGTTTCGCACACTTCAAAAACCAGTATTCAAAAAAGCTTAGAACCGAATTGAAATGACCAATAAACATAGAATCAAACTGAATACCAACACCCGAAGGTGCACTCCTGCAGAATTTTTGAATTAAGAAAACCCATCTGATGCAGTCGCAGTGTAAGTACAAAAGAAAAAAGGAAACAGAATAGAAAGCGGATTGAAAGGAAAATACCGAAGCAGGAGCAGGAGCGGAAGCCACTACTGGAGTCGTGGGCAAGGGGCTGGACGAAGCCAAAGGTGGTTCGTCGAATCGAGACGCTTCTAGGTGATGTTCACCATTTTGAATAGAAGTGTTAGCGACAGTTGAAATCGAGGAAGTTGACACAAGCTTGTTCTCGTCCACTAGCACGTTGCTCGAGGAGGACTGCTTAAAACAGAAACGTTTCTCAAACGAACAAAGTACTTTAGTGATAGAAGCATACGTAAATAAAATGAAAAAGAAGCTCTGTATATACAGCTTGAAAAATCATAATTTTCAGCCATACTTGTTACATGCAGTTCATGGAAAGAGCGGCTCAATTTTGCGGAAAATCAACAGAACTGTCAAAACTGGAAAAAGTGGACACACAAACACATTAATTAGGATGTTCATTTACTATAAATAGCTATTAAATTATTCTCTGAGGATGAAAAAATAATTTTGATAACTGATAACACAACAGTATCACCGATAAATTATGTGAAACATAATGAACATTGAACTAGAAGAAAAAAATGTAAGTAAGGACAATGTCACTGGACGAGAACAAAAAAATTAATAAAGTTTAACGGGGTCGCGACAGCTGACACAATCACGTCACAACTACTTTCAGTGACTAGAACGATTTGTAAAGTGATCAGAGACTAGAAGGTGAACAAAGAACCATGTAGGCACACATTTGGACAACGCAGAGCAGTAAAGTACTGATAGTCACTGTACATACACAGAAACAGTAATTCAAACACGTTGAGAATAAGTTAAGACAGCTTCAACATACGCAGTCACTGCGGTATATGCAGAGAACACAGTACTGCTCAGGTAGTGATAATGAGTTCAACATCTTAATTGTAGAACAACGAACGAAAGAGCTTTGTAAAAGGCACGCATTGTCGGCAACCGTGTGAATGCTGGACGTTTAAGCCGAGGAGCAAGCACTATGGGATTTACTTCTAGACTACTGCTACAGTTTGAGCTGAACATGTAACAAAAACTCATGATATACAAGAGTTCCTGTCCTCGGCATAAACGCCTTTTTCTCGATCATGGCATGAAACCAGCAGTCGAAGTCAATAGAGAAGTGATCAGAATATGTATGAAGTCTGAACACCTCTTTTAAAAACACTTACCGACGACGTAATCGTTCTATCATCGATGCGAGGCACGACCGGTTTGTTATATCCGTCACAAACGAGGATACGTAGCTCATTGGAGGAACGGAGAATCGTCGCCGCTTCGGACTGATCACAGCCCAGCAACGAGTCTCCGTTTACCTCAATCAGGCGATGTCCAACCTGGAGGCCGGCTCGATGGCACACGCTCGATGGCTCCACCTAACAAAGCGTGAATTCGTGAACTACTTTAATTAGTGAAGATAGAAAAAAAGGCAGAAAATAAAATAAAGATAACTTCTTGTCTGAAGAACCACAAAAATCTCAACTCATCACGGCAAAACACTGCCATATTCTGCTATACTTACCTTCTCGACAAATATTCCCTCGTCCCTCTCATCAGCTGGATTTGCAGCAGGCTTACCAACTCCGCCATGAATTGAAATACCTAGAGTCTGCCCCTCCTTCCGAGTCACCTCAATCACTCTCATTCCAGGAGGCTGTGGCTCATGGGTGACCAATAAGACAACACGCGGACCACTTTGTTTCAGAGCCTGAATATGGTTTCAAAATCGAGTTACAACCAAAATCTCATAGATTCAAGAAAACAACCTCAACAGCTTCAATGTGATGAGCTTTTCGAATATCTCTCTCATTCACTTCAAGGATCCTATCGCCAATACGTAGACGTTGACATCTGAATACGGGCATGACAAAACAAAATGGTTGATAAGGTTAATAAATGAAAATTCAGAACCTTGCAGCAGGAGAATTCGCAGCAATTTTGCTTATGAACACTCCTGGTCTGTCTACTCCGAATGGGTGGCTTGAGTGGTCACAGCCACCAACAATTGAAAGCCCCAGTGATTTTCCATCTTTCATGAGAATCACCTTCAAATTTCAGCATATAAGCGTGCAGTAACTGTTTAAAAAACCAAATTGATTAATTATATATAATAGTGTAGTACCTCTTCTGTTGTTCCATCCCATGACGAAGTGTCGGCAATTTGACCGGGTGGCAAGGGATTCACTAATGGAAATTTAGTTATTACCTAGAAATAAAAAGACTTAAAATTACAGCCAGTTTTCAATCAATTCCAGGAAAACGAAAAAAAAACTGCGACCTACATTCTCAGAAATAGGAGAATGTGTAGTGGGAGACGAAGTGATGAGAGGAGTCGAGGGTAAAGGAAGGGGAGAAACACGTGGAATGAAGTCGCGCTGGAAATCGCCGAGCTTTTATGTATTACCACAACGAAAATCAGAAGCTCAACTTTATGTAGTAGTCTTTGTTACTTCTCCACGACTAAAAAATCTCATATCACAGGAAAATTTGAGCAAAGTGCCGCTTCAGGAATCAAGCCGATCCCAGAAGAACTACGTATCGCTTCTATAAATACAGGGTGACAACAAAGTCTTTGGCCAAAGGCTCTATAGCAATTATTTCTTGCGCTTTGTCAGGAAACCCGTGAGTTTGTATTGGCGTTGACTACCCAAATGTCTCGAACCCACATGCCAAATTTCACCACTCATGGCTCTATTTGAACCTTGTATGATCCGCAAACATGAAACGAGGTGGAGATGGAAATGGCCGCAAGTAAAGTCTCGATGAGATCTTTTCAAGGAACTTCTCCTAATTGCCTCTCCAAACCACCAATTTTCTGTTCAATATTAAAGAGGGTAGACCCTTTCTATCCTAGGGAAATCCGGTTTTAAACTTGTTTTATTGACCGGAAATGGTCAGTATACTGTCTCCACCACTTTTTCACACTAGAATGCAAAAAGCAAAGGGCGAAAGTAGGCAGAGCAAAATCCGGAGGGGCATGTTATTTCTTAGGCTTGAGCACATCTGACAAAAATGAGGTGGGCTTTTGACAAAAGCTTTCCATCAAGTTTCAAAAGAAAAAGCAACACAAAGCTGGTTCACACTCTTCAGTTCCTGATTTCGCCAAACCATCATATTTGCTCAATAATTATCGTGCTCCCTGAAACGGAGACTTCTGGATCTGTGAACTGCAGTCCCTAAAGCAGAGAATATCAGCTAACTTTCGCTAAAATACCAGCTTCCTTGGTGTGGACCTGACGAGAGAACGGGACCATAAATGCTCGACCAACTTGCGGCCCTCGTGCGTTGCAGTAGCCAACGGTTTTTTCGACCCTACGGAGAAGCCAGAAGAGATATCCAAAATCCAAGAGTGGATTTTTAAGGCCCATGAATTACTTATAGCCCAGGTAAATTTCCAGACTGCTAGCCTATCTGATTCCAGTGTTACAATTCATTATATTTGGTCAAAGACTTTGTTGTCACCCTGTATGTTGCGACTTTATCAGTCCCAATGTTGGAAAATCTTTGCGGTGGTCCCGAAAGTTTCGACACTCCCCAGTGTTCGCACGATGAATAGAGCGCAATAGTCAAACATAATGGAAGTGCCCATGCATACATTCTCTGCACTATTTTAAGATATTGTTCCGAAGCATTGAAAATATGATGGTAAAGATTGCAGTGAGGGAATGTAGACAAAACAGCGCATGTGTATTCACAACGGCTCTTCTCGTTCAATGGACCATTGTTGATTTGCTTCAAAGAAGATCCTTTGTCCTACACTGGAGAGACTTCTGCTGCTTTCAACATCTCAATCTCTCTCAGATTGGCCAGAAATACTCATCCGAGCAGGTTAAAATATTGAATGGGAGACTGTGAACCTGAATTCGCCATACACTCTACCTCAGTATAGCTAGCCGCGGTGCTTCCAAATACAGAAGAAACACTATAGAAACATGAGCAGCTTGGTCCACGTTATACGTTATTAAAAATCGTGCAAAACATGTTCCTACGTGAAATTTCCCTAATGACAACCAAAACGCAGTTGGTTGGCGTGGGTCATACGCCCATATCTTCGACAGTTCGTCTTCACCTCCACATGATGAAGTTCAAGAGCAGAGAGAAGTGTTTAACATCAAGCTAGACATCAACGACTGGAGATATTAGGCCTACTGTTGAACTCTACGCAAGCACAAATCCATGTTAGTCGTTCCTTTGCGATATAGAAATGTAATAAATAAATAAAACGAACCATTACTGTAATATAGACATCTTCGAATGGATTACCCGTGAGTAATGCCACAGCTTGATCGTGACGGACCCCTTTTAGACGCGTTCCATTAATCGAAACCACTCGATCACCAACCTGCAATAGAATGTGATTATGTGTGGCAAACTTCTATTGTTTGAAATCTCCATTTTCATCCATTTGATAATGTGTTCCGAGGTAAATTCATCGCTGACATAGCAATCGTATCCTATAGCTATGAATTGGCACAGTGTACGTAATACTTGCGGTTAATAAGAGGAAAAAAACTTTCTCGAGAACCATCTTTAAAAGTCACATTAATAACAATAACTATTACTCACACATAGCTTTCCTTGACAACCTGCTGGTCCATTTGGTGTGATATAGCTAATGAATACGCCATCTCCAGCTCCGGTTTGTGAGGAAGCAACTGCGAATCCTGGAGAACCGGAGGCGTCTCTGAAAAAAAGTGCTATACAACAGCGAATCAAGGAATTCATAAAAGTACGCTGCAGACACCTTCCAAATCTGTGCCTACAGATCCGAAATGATGTATGTGCCTGACCCCTGCACTGCCGTTTGCCTCATGCTCAAGTACCTATTTAGTTACTAGTTAGCTTCATAATGAGAGTATGAGATATAGATGAAAACGTGGACGCGCCCAAAATGAAGAACTACTACAATTTAACGTCGAAGGACCACAGCAGCACTCGTGAACGTCAGCAAGGACGAGCTTTCTAGTTCATATGACTGTTCAAGTTTTCTAGGGTAACGTAAGATCGGATACAAGAACACCAGCATACCGCTTCAAAGTCACGCTAAGCGTTTCACGATTGTGCATTGGCAAGTCTCCAGGATCCGTGATAAAGGAAACGTCCAAAGACTGCTCTGGAGATCTCTGTAAAAAATCTCAATAGCGATTACAGGAGAATAGTTAGCCATCCGTCAAAAAATCTCGAGACGTACCACAAAACTGGCTCCTACATTATCTCGCCTCAGAACTGTAAGTTCAACGACATCACTAGGCTCGTTCATGGCACGTACAGCTTCATCATGTGATGCACACGTTACATCAACATCGTTCACCCTAATAAACTTGAATTTGGGTACGAAAATAACTAACACCAACAAGAACTCCTGACTTCATTAGCTTATCGTTAACTCGAAGCCCAGCTACATCAGCGGGACCATCGGGGGTGACACGGGAGACGAAAAGTGAGCAATCCCCATCGATGAAGGGAGTACTTCCTAGACCGCCGGCGATAGAGAGTCCTAGATGACCGTTCGTGTCGCGAGTGATCGTAATTTTCCGGGGCACACCATCTCGTGTGGTCGGCGAGACCACTGACGTTCTTTCCTTAAAGAGGAAAACGCTTTAGGCAACATTGTAAAAAAAAAAGGCTCAGATACTGGAGGAGGAAACCACAGGAAGAGCCGCTCGTCTAAATCAGGCGCAGAGGAACACCAGAAATTCCTTGAAAACTTCTACAGTAGCAACGGAATACTGCTTCAAAGTTAAACTCTGATAATCTCGTCAAAGTTTTCTTTGGCAGCTTCATTTCCTACAAAATGAGAAAATAACCGGAAAAATCGTTAAATTAGAGCGTCTGCCCTTGTTCCGGATTAGAGGGACTGCGGTATGGTGTCGTGAGCGAAAAAGAGGTGGAACTATTGCTGCACGACTGGTGCTTTCAAACAACTCTCCCCGACCGTCCGTTTTAAATTTTGCTCATTTCACGTTTAGGTTTGTTAACGTATAGTGAGAATATATGCTAAGGGCAGACGAATTGGCAATGAAGGGTGAGGATAGGATGTCTGAATGCACCAATCGCACAACAGCTGCACCGCCCCGTTTTCCTCATGACGCACCACACGCGTGCGACTGAATTGTGAAATACTAGTTAAACAAAGAAAATCCAGAATCACACAACTTAACTTGAATATGGGGAGAAAAACCACTGGTGCAAAAACTTATAACACAATATCTTCCTTACAGTGTTCTTCCTCCAGTACCTGTAAGCTCAACTAAAAACTGGCTAGGTCATCCGAATGAAAACACAACTCTGAACCAACAAACAGTTCCTCAACGGAACCAACTCATGCGATGCAAATCAAGCATGAAACGGGATTAACTATATAAATTTTCACAAGGAAGAAAGCGCTCCGTTGAAATGCTTCCATGGTCACAATACCTACGAGGCGCACTGAATTTGAATGAATTCGTAGCTGTTCGAGTTTTGAAGCTCTCATTAGCTCCAATATTGGACTGCTGGTGTATTCCTTGAGAAGAATAGCTTCTTCATTCACTATGGCCCCGATGACAATGGGATTTAGTACATACCGATTGCGGACCGAAGACAACGGCGACAGCGCCAGCGATGCGCCGCGCTTAATCGATATGTAGCAAAATCAATGTCACCGCACCCACCGTGATCGCATCGTTATACTTCTCGAAGAGTTTAGCAGCAAAGTTACCAGATCGAATTAAGGAAAAGAAGTGCCTGCAGTATATTGTGCCAACCAGTGAAGCAAGTCAACACAAAAAAATAATTGAAAGAGAAACATGGATTCAAAAGCAAAGCTAACAACAACAACACGACTCCAGTCACTTCAGAGCAAACCACGCAATCAGGAATAATTGCATGAACAAAAATGTTAGTAGAGTTGGAAAGAAAAATTGCAGGTGAGTGAAAAAGAAAAAAAAACTAAACTAGCATCAACGAGACAAATTCTAACTTAGTCATTGGTGGTAAAGCGACATCACCTTAAGTTTCCAAGAACTGCAACCATGCTTTTGGAATCATGCCAGCAAAAATATCGTTGCAGGCTCTTTTTCTCTTCACTAAAACCCACTTTCTCGGGTGAGGTTAGGAGCGAACCACGCACTCCTTTGAAATGAGGCGTATTGATGCGTTTAAGTCGGCACGTCGATGGTGCCTCCGGAACGTCGCTTGCAAAAGCAACGCTTTTTGCCTGAACTCCCTAATAAGTCCCATAATAAAGTGATTCGCCTAGAAGATTTTCAATCGCAATAGCATTGCACCTAATAACAAACAAATGAAATAACGGCGTATACATATACGTATTAGAGAAATTCTATAACTAGTGATAGCATTCATTAGAGAAATGGATGCTCTCTGAAATATAGGAAGGATTCAGCAGGAGCGGATGCGATAATTATGATAAATAGAGCACATTCTAAGACAAACCTGCACACGATCCTGGATTTGTTGCTCTGGAACAGGTACACTGTGTTCCGGTTCATACCTGTAAATAAATAACTTTTTTGAGAAAGCTTCGTCAAGAGTTAACAATACATCGGAAGAAAGCTATCGCTGCATTCTATTAGGATATGCCAGGCGCATTCGAGCTAACTATGTCGTTAAGTGCTTACATGCTTCTTCTAAAGAAGGTTTTTATGAAACCTTCGCTAATGGAAATTGTATTACGTAAGAGGAAGGAAGAGGGATTATTGCATCAACGTAATCTGAAAAAAAAGCACCCGTTGTTTAATTTGAAAGACAAACTCCCTTTCAAGCTCAATGTTTTCCCTATTAACACTGATTATCCATAAGAAATTGATGGACACTTGAATTGATGCCATCTTCTAATTAAACTTGGTGATGAAACTTCCGCAAGCAGAAACAGTCTCAATGAATGTATAGGTAGCAATGTTCAAATCATATTCGTGGAATAAGTGTGATATTTAGAATGGTCACAGCGATATTTTCGAAGCAAAACAGCAAAAAAGAACATGAGAGTGATATACAAAAACAGCATAGCGAACAAAAGAAATACATTAGTACGTTCGAACTCACTCTGTTGGTGGAACACTTTGGAATTTGAGTGCTGAACGCGGAGCAGGTTGCGGAACACCAGTTGGCGAAGAGTCCAGACCGGCAGCTGGCTTTTTCGAGAGAACCAGGGTAGCCGGTTGATTCTTAAAAAAGGGTAACATTGGTAACTTCAGAGATATGGAATAGATCCGAAAATACATGACAGCGATTGTCTATCTGAGCAAGAAAATTTCCGAAAATTACCTGATTTTGCCCGTCATGGTGTATTACGTGGCCATCAATGCTGCTTTTCTTCAACTTCTGCGGCTTCGGATGCGGAGTGTCATGCCGCTCAAACTGCCCAATTGGTAACTGGAACAAAACATCATTAACTCCATTTTTATCCAGAAAATTACCACAGTAGCTCCTCACCTTGTCGTCATCAACCGTGGCGTCTTGGTCAGGGAAATGCACCTTCGGCCCACCAACAAAAGAGCGATTCTGGCCAGCGCGATCTTGAAACGCAATCATTAGGATGAACATATTGGAAATCATAACTGTGGCAGACCTTCAACAAGGAAATGTGCGCTTAATAATGATCGAATGTTCTATGAATAAAAATTGATTGGAAACTACACAAAACCTTCATCAGCATACGAAAATTCCAAGTTCCAAAACAGACTATATAACGTAGCAAAAAATGTAGTATGAGTGTTCAACACTGATATACTACGAAAACGAATGAAAAAAAATTAAGAAAAAAAAACACAAACCATTTTGAGTGTGAGCGCTGAGCTGGGGTAATAAATAACAAGAAAGCACTTTCACACCGGTACGTGGATCCCGTTCAACTTGGAGCTTCAACATGGCTTGTGACTAAAAATAAACACTGACTTGATAACAACTAAAGTAGAGAATGAGATATGTACGAAAATGCCTTACTTGGTTCTCACTCAACCAAAGCGCTTGGAGTTTGAATAAAACATTGATTGTGAAAGGAAGATGACTGAGCCGATTGTTACACAAATCTAGCACAGTCAGTCTTTCACATTTTCCAATATCCATAGGAATTTCAGTGATTTCATTTTCCCTCAAGGATAGCACCGTCAATGACGAACAACCACCAATCTAAAAACAGATGGGAAAAATGACGAATCACACGTGTAAAACAAACTGAAATGGAGGAAAACACACCGTTGTAGGGATTGCTGTGAGCTTATTTTGATCAACATTCAAATTCTTTAAATTCCTCAAATTCCCAATGGAAGATGGTAACTCCTGAAACTTGGTGAAGCGAACATAATGTAAAGCGAGAGACACCTGGAAGTTGAGGAAAGACATAAATATCCCATACTTGTAATAAATTATGTGTTAGAAACAATTCTGTTAATTGCTCGCAGCTCCCGATGGACTGTGTCAAGTGATGGATGTGATTCTTCTCCAACTTCAGAATTGTTAACTTCTTCAATCGTCCTGAAAACCGCTAATTTAAAGTGTATCAGAATCTAAGTATGACCAAAAATGTTTCAAAAACAAAAACAACATTCACAACTAGTGAAAAGAAAGAAAACATGAAAAATCAAGAGAACAAAGAAAATTCAATACGGAAAAGCACTCGATTAAAGTGAGATAAACATGCCGTCTTTTCGCAGAGTGCAGTTTCTCACCTATGGAATTTGGAATAGTTTGCAACTCGTTGTCGGCCAGATTAACATCGGTCAGCTGTGAGAGATCCCCGATTTCCTCCGGCAAACTGGACAGTCGGTTTTCACTTGCGTCTAAATTGGATTCACAGCATAAACACAGGAAAACGGCTTTAGCGAGCTAAAATCCACAGAAATTTGCAATCACCGAACACCTACCCAACTGCTCCAAATAACTGCACTTTGTTAACTGTTCAGGAAGGCTTTCCAAGTCATTAGAATCCACGTACAGCTCTCTTAGTGATTCCAAATAACCCATTTCCGCAGGCTGGAAAATGAGTAAAAATGATACAACTACCGCAATAATTGAACAGACTCGAAAAGAAAAAAAAACAAATTGTAGAAGAAAAGAAATGAACATACAAGCTGATCAAGTTCGTTCTGGCCGAGATCAATGACTTGCAAGTTTTTCATGTGCGTAATGCTAGCCGGAAGAGTTCTGATGAGGTTATCACGAGCTTCCAGAGAACGCAGATTAACCAACTGCCCAATGTCCACAGGAAGTTGTGTAAGTGACACGTCATTCAAGCCAAGATGTGTCAATGAAACACAATGTGCTATGGTATCAGGTAACCTATGAATAATTCAGTACAATTTCTATGACTAAGATATGACAGGATGTAAAAAGTTCGCTCACTAACCTCGTAATCGGATTTGAACTAAGATCCAGAACCATGAGCATCTTACACTCCTTCAGTTGTTCGGGCAAATCGGAAATATCTTTAAAAAAGCAATATAACGTAACTACCACGGAAAATAGCAATTCCACCAACCATTCCTGCTAAGATTCAACTCTACGAGATTGGATAGTGAAGCAATTTCAGGAGGAACGCAGAAAATATCATTATCGCTGAGATCTAGTAGACGGAGCTTCGTGAGTCGGAAGAGTGTCTAAGGAAAATATGATAAATATGAACACTCAAAACATTCAAACATCGAAAATTCTAAATAGCAAATCATTAGAATAAACGTGACATACCTTTGGTAATTCTTTGATGTGATTCATGGCAAGAAGAAGCTCTTCGAGCCCACGATAACGATCAATATCATGAGGTACAGCCTGAAAAACGAAATGAAATGTCGAGATTTTGCAAAATTATATGAAAACTCGTGAAGAAAACTGCCCTTGCCCTTGGACCTCACCTGAAGGTTGTTTTGTCGACGATCAAGGGAGTCTATTTGACGATTACATGCTAATGGAATGCAGAAAAACGATGGCATAGTGTCAGCAACAGATCAGCACAAACAACGTTTAAGCCTAAATTGAGCAAAATTGAAAAAAAATAGAACAGAGGGAAGAAAGATGCCCACCAAAGGGGTGCCCACTTACAATCACTCGTATTATCCAGAAATCATGGAAGACAGGTCCCGAACAGCGTCGCTGTAAAAGAATTGGGAAAATCACGGTATACAACAACGAAGTAACAATTCGATCGTCACAAATAAGTAGAGCATGGACATTCTTGCTTCTGACACGAAGAAAAATGCGCAAATAAGGAAAAAAAAAACGAAGAGGCCTTCAGCTATGGGTTGAAGGATTCAAAAATACGACTGGTAATCGAACTGTAGTAAGCAAAACCTGGCCCTCAGCGGAAATTTCATAACCAAGAAACGAAAAAAAATCAACATCTAAGGAAGTCCACAAGAATATATCTTTGGTCAATATAGACGTCGTTACGCATCCATGAATGTTGACGTAGTGCAAGTTGACGCAAACGATACGTCCGGAGATGACACACCAGCAATGATAAGAAAAAAAAGCACAATGCTGAATTTTCGCTGCAACAAATCTCGCTTTTGACTCCATAAACATGTAAGCGCGAATTCCGATATGGCCAGAAAAAAACAACCAAACCTACAAGGCAAGTGTTCAACAACCACCCAGAGAACATTCCAAGCATTCAAAGGTCTATTTTGGTAGTTTAATTACCAAAGTTCGCTTCTTTTTTCTTTGTCACCATGGTGTAAAGTCGGCAGACTCTATAGTAGGTGAGATACTTTAAATTTCGTCTTTATCAGGAGAAAAAGGTTTTTCTTATCTCAAAGGCAAAAGAAACCACGAAAAGAAAGCCGAATTTTCACTTTAATCATTCTAACTAAATCATTACTTTATGGCTTTGACTGATGAAGCTTTCGAACAGTCTTGAAAAATTGGCATGGGCCAAGACTAATTGATACTGATAAAAAAAATGAAGGAAATCCTTTGAAAAGAATGAGTATAGTGAAAAAGGAAATGTGGGGAAAAACCTCCGGAAAGAATGAGTATCCGAGAAATTTACAATGAACAGCGAAGTTAGTTATAACAAAGGAATAATACTCTTCCGAACGACAGCTGTTTTTCTTTTAAACAGAATGAAAGCCAGCAATCTTCACGAAATCATACAAATTCATTGTGCAGAGACGGCAAGCGTAGCAGGAGAGGAATCCGAAAAACTTCCTAGCGGCGCTAGACCGAGGAGACAGGAAATAGACGGATTTCGCGTAATTAAGAAGCATTCACGCAAACGGACGCTAGTCATGGATACGAATACTCACGAAAACGATTTGGTTTCTCACTTTTCCAAGCAGGACATAGGAGTGTTTCCGACACTCCGCATAAAATAGGCGGATTTCGTCGGTGGGAAATTGAAGGCGAAAAATTCCGATCGATAGATAGTGAATAGATAAGTAGAAATGAGGGAAAAAGTGGAAGTGCTGGAGATGGTGGAAGTTATTTACGGGCAATGCACAACTTCATGCAAAGGACATGTACATAAAAACTGGAAACCGATGATTATGTTGAAGTGGAGCGAAAAGAAAAGAACGAAACAACAGCGCTATTTTACTGCTATTCATTTATTTCAGCGATATAAGTGATGGATTATGACGACGACAATGAAGCCAGCGAATCATATGAGAAAAATTGGCTAGTCGGAGAATAAGGATGGAAATTCGCACGAAATTTCGATTGAAGCTGGGGCGTCAGCTGCGGTGGGAAATTTGGCCTACTACAATGAATTCTATAGACTGTGAATGAACCTATTCAATGAAGTGGAATAGATATGAATTTTTGGCTTATAGCAGCAATGAAATAAAAATGGAACAGAATACACTATTGCAGCTCTATGCAACAGTATATTGAATTCCATAAAAAGCTAAGTACTAGTGTGAATATTGCAAAAAGTGAAATGCAGTTTTATTAAGCAGTGAAAACGTTGTTGACATGTACTTTCACGTGGGAACAGCTCATGCGTTCTACGAGGTTCACCCGACCGACATGTGGATCGATCGATATTCGGAGGCATACAAGGTCAGTGCACACCTATGGCACACACACACGCACACACACTCGAGATGAGTGCCGGGTCAACCGGAACGCCAATGTTCGGAACAGTAGCCCCCCGATTGACGACGGGGGAATGTGGACGAGGTGATGATCGCTGTCGGGATCGTTATTAATGATGTGCGAGACGAACAGAAGTGCTCGCTCCCTGTAAACGTTGAACGAGCAACGATATAATCATTACCAATTTTAGCAAGCTTGCGTTTTTGCACACATTCCGAATTTCAAGCTTGAAGGCGTATAAGGTAATAAGGTATAAGTAAGGTAAAAGATGTACACTAATATTTAGAAATTTTCCATTACAACTGCTGGGATAGACATTGTCACTTTGGTAATTCTGGCTCAGAACTATACAATTGAACAGTTGTACAGTGCTATAAGTGTTCTCTGGTCCATAGTTTGTTTCGGAAGCGGCAGGAGTAAAGTATGGTGTGTTTCACCGAGCAGCACATTTGTGCAGATTTTAGAGAAAGAGAGAACGCAAGAAATAGTACAACATTCGAAGAGGCAGGCGAGAAATGCAGATCACAGACACAAATACTCAACTGTCGCCATTTTTGAAACGGACTATAAGTACCGCCACGCTTTACTAGCTTTGGGTCAAGTCCAACATGATAATGAATAAGATTACACGTCAAGTTAACCAGTGGTTATGAATCCTACACTCGGTATGGTACGTAATCAATATGCTTTTTAAAATCTATGATAGATGTTTCATACACCATTCCCTCTACGTATGAGAGGTGAACCATTCAACATTACCTTTCATACAACGAGAAACTCTTCACGGTCTTCTTTTCCAACCCGGAACCCTTTTTACCCTGGTATGTTTTTCTGAAATTCTCCAAGAAATGCGTTCGATCACGCTCCCTAGCGCGTTACAAAAGACTGGTAGACAAGTACATGAAAGAGTCAGGTTACTGGCCCACCGTTTCAAGTATGTTCTTGAATTTTATTCTTGTGCTTTGTTCACGCTTTTAATGAGTTAATCTCCGTTATTCCGCATAGTTTCCACACGTATAAATAAATGGATATAAAGTATAAGTAAAACGCTCCGAGATAGTTCTATTTCTAGTCAAATTCAGTTCGTATGATTGTCAGGGTTTTCCATAGTCTATGGTCTTACCTAGAGAAACCTCGTTTTAAGCATTGGTTGAACCCTAATACCTCGCCTAAACATTGGAATAACTTGAGCGTGAAGCCTTACACGATGAAGGTACAATGTATTTCACCTATGAAGACAGTGTGAGAGAAATAAGAGAAAAAAGTAACGTTGTTAGAACATGCAGTAATTGGCAAGGTAACGTCGCAGAACTTTAAAGCTCACAGTTTAGTGAGCGAACTGCACGCTTATGCATCAGTACTCCATTACAGTCCATTTTGTAACGGACCACTCCTTCAATGTCCCCCTTCGACTACTGCTCATAGCGACCCTAGGGCGGCGTTTGGACACCTTCTGATATTATCAAATAAACAAATAGATATCAGGGTTAATGCGATAAAAATTCATGACATACTAAAACTTTGACCAAAGAGGAAATAAATTTGGACTTACTAGAGGAGAGATTTAGAACTGAGTGTCAAATACGCCTAATTCGCAGCCTTCAGATGCAGCCCAGGATAATAAAACTCGAAGGGGACGCCAACAATGATGATACCAGAATTGGACCACAGGAACCTTCTTCTCAATTTATTTAGATGATTACTCATCGTACTCACACACTATCGTGGAGTGCTGACTAATATCTGAAGAAATTAAAGAAAAAAAAAGCGATGATTCCACTGAAGACAAGTATAGCAAAGAGAGTAACGCTCCACTCGAACAACAAAAAATATAGCAGAAAAACCAAGTCAAGAAGTTCAAAAACGAAAAAAAAAGCTGTGAAAGCTGCAATAAATCCTATAGATTTTGGGAAAATAACCCATTAGTAAATGTCTTGTTTCGTATGCAGTAAATGCCTGACGATCTGCTTCAAATACAATCACGATTCAAACTTAATCAGCTGTCAGCTACTCTTTTTTTTTTTTTTGGTTCACTGATGTCACCAACCAAATTGAGCACCTCGAAGTAATTCCTTGCAATTACGTTTTTTTTCGCAGTTATTGAAAAAGGCGAAATCAATCGGAAGTACAAATTAACGCAACGGTGACGACAAAGATCAAACGTCAGGATACGTGATTGCAGTACAACGAGAAGGTAGCATTCAAAATGACGAACAGTTCTGGATGTATCTGGCCGTAGCATTTAACCGCATGACTAACCGATAATCGTATTCTATTCATATCGCAATCACTTTCACATGAGCAAGGAGAATAGCAGAAATAGTACGATCGATGGAAGACAGACAAGTTTCCTGAATCAATCCAGAATTGCAAGAACCGGAACGGAGAGTACTTACTGCGTGGAAAAAAGCATTGAAAGACGTATTTCAAGAGGAACGAGAATAATGAAGAAGAATGCAAAGCCACTGTATCGGCGAAGAAAAAGTAGATTCTTTTCAAACAACATGATTTCAACGAAAATTCGAACAAAACAGCGGCACTAAAACAAAACCTGCAACGAGCACGAGGAAAGAAAAAAGTTATAGAAAAATGACTAGAACAACAGGATTCGGAACAAAGCTTTATTAAGTCACTCCTTGCAATTTGCAAGACTCCATCCCTCATACTAGTGCATGAAGGAACAAGGTGAGTCGTCACAACAGCTCATCCGTTAAAGGTACCTGATGCGCGGTCCTGGTTGGATTATTCGGCGACTGTAATAAAATTCGATGAAACCGTTTCCAATACGGAACGGTGTCAACTGTTTTGTTCTGTTTTCATGATGTGACTTAGCCGAGTAGAGTTCATTGTTTTTGATCCTGGCGTTGAACTTCCGTTTAAGTATTTGTTTAAAAACGTTGTTGTGTTTGGGTAGTCGTCGTTCGGCAGCTTTGTTGTCGTGGGTGTTGTAAATTTTTTTCTTCCTAACCCCGTGTCTACCATTTAGCTGTCAATCCTAGAATCGTTCCTCTTCTATGCGAATTGTCCGAGCTTAATGTACAGGGTATTAGTTTTTCTTCTCTTCTGCAATGTGTACGTCTTCAGTAAGATCCATCATCTAACTCTCAGGGTGAGTTTCAGTAACGTTTCTAGTGATATAATATTTTGTCGTTGTAATCCTGGAAATGCAAATTTTAGGGTGACGCTAGAAGAAATATCATTCTAACAAGTTTTGGATATGCTGAAGGTGGAACGTTCGACCTGGTCTTGATCAATTTCACCGTTCCGGAGACAATCCTTGATAAGGTCGATTCGAGGGAGAATGCCGATAAGTCGGTATGGTGGTGCTTTCTTTCTGGATTTAATCTGCTTCCCAGGAAAAAAAAACATGGCCAGAAACATCTTTGAAGGGCGTCATTGGCTTCTCCCTGTCTCGTGGCAACTCAATCGCATCCGGAGTGGGATCCAATCCGCATGTTTGCCAGCTTCAGGTGAGAGTAATGAAGTTTTGCTTAAGAATTTCTATTTCTCTTTTTTTTCTGCACTAATTATTTCACGGAACTTGGATGTCGTTATGCGCTCATAATTTGCAGCGGTGAGCATTTTCACAGGAAATCGACATAAAAACATTTCGCTTCTTTTAAATTACAGAATGGCGAAACTCATTAATTATTTGTAATAGTTCACACTTACTTTTGTCATGGTGAGAATGTGACGCGGAATGTTTTCTTTCACATCTTTTTCTTATGAATACGAAGTCACGCCAGTTTGCAAAGGGGGTTTCTGCGTCCTGGGGGAAATTTTTCGTTACCAGGTTCCCTATTGTTTCTATGCGGAGCACTTTTTTCACAGAGTTGCTGTTTGCTTATTCGATTCCATAAAGTGGTATTGACAGGTTTTTGTGCAGTGGAAGATTGAAAATTGTTGGTGCGACTAAACTACTAACTAACTAAGTGAGATGTCCAAGTCAGTTTTTTACCCACTGGAAACTTTTATTGTCTATGCCTAGGCATAATAATATGAAGGTTTGCGTAGAAATGTGTTTAAAGACCTTTATAATCAGTCTCGGTCGTGGTCACTTGTGCCAAACATCTGTATGCAACTTTTTACCCTCATGGTATGCTAGCTTACCTCATCCTCTTTTCTTTTCTTACGCTTCCTTTGCATTACCGGTTGCCATTATCGAGTTAATTGACTAACAGTTGCCATTATCGAGTTAATTGAAGTGGCATGTTGTGATTTTATCATTTTTTCTCAACGTCTACCTAGACTTATATCCTCGTTCGGGCTCGTTAAAGTATGGAATTTGTGTGACTAAGTTCTCATATAACGCCCTACTTTTATTTAGCATCCGTAATGGGTTTCTAACTTTGGACAAGTTGCGAAACTTGAGAAAAAGTGTCTCGCTTTTCTTGTCGCATTAATAATTTCCGACTAGCCCTCTAAATAGGACAAGTTTGTTCATAGCGAAGAGAGAAGAAAGGTGGCTATCTAGTTCCGCAGAAATTGACAATGAATTTTCCATTATTTGCATTCGGTTGTCATTGACACACATATAGTGTTTGTTCAGAGAGGTGTGGTCGTTTTTTATCTGAATTAATTTGCGAGCAATGCCCTCTCATGCAATTAGAGTTTCTAAATTATCAGATGCCATGTTAGTCGTGGTATGTTCGCTTCTACAGTTGTTATTCATACAAATCACACTTATTTTGATGGGATTTAACTTAACTATTCTTCTTTCTATTTAACTTGTAGTATTTCCTGTGATTACACCACATCCAGTTTCGCTTCGCCACAGTTTTTTCTGCTTCCGCAGAATTAATTCTTGCTTTGGATTACTGTTTCGTTTGACTGCAGTGTGGTTATAAAATATTTTTTCCTTTTTTTTCCAGCAAACTGACCAAGGTTTCGATGCTTTGTTTTTCTTCGCTGATTTACCTCAAAATCGCCTGCGTGTGTTTCGATCCGGAGCTGGGAGACAGATCCACCTTTGTCCTTCCCACGAGGAGTACGTACATCTTTATACTTTTTTTTGGAAGTGCTTTTGATATGCCCTGCCTACTCAGGTGCGCTAAAGATGCCAGCGAACAGGAAGCTCCTCCTGTAGGCGATCAAATTGTCCCTCCTATAACTCCTACGGTTAGCGCTTTTTAATTTCCTAAGGATTAGTTTTCCCGTATTTGCAACGTAGTTCTTCAGGTTCGAAGCCGCCGTGATGGGGAAGGCTGGTTGGACAAGTTCAAACGCATTTTTTCTGGTGGTGATTCCGGAAAACCTTATGAAGATTTCGTTCCTTTGGTGAAAAAGGACTTATTGTATTCCACCAACGTAAGTGCTGTCCTTTAATTTGATGTATATTTCTTCAAAACTTTTTATGATAGGAGCAGTTCAGATCTCAATTCGTTTCCCGTATGCTCTGCGAGGGAAATATCACTTCATCTATCACAATTGCTTTAACTATCGTGCTCACGGTTATAGGTACGGTGTGCACTACATATCTCATTAAATTCAGACAATTTTAATGGTGCATGTTTTTAACTGAACTGTTTTCAGCGATCGTGTTGCTGTTGACTTTACGGTGTGGATAGTGGAGCGAAATATCGGCTCTTTTCTTTCCGCTGGTGATATTCCTAAGCCACAGCTTTTCCTTTATGTATCCTTGGCTTTCGTGCTTTCGGCGGCCCTTTGGTGCAGACTGCTCTGCTTATCCAGGTGTGTTTTGATTCTGACATGCCGTTTTTTTTTTTCGGGGGGAGTGTTCGCCAACACATTTCTTTCTATGCGCTTCTAACTTGGTAATGAAACCACCGCTTGATTTCAGCAGCTATTTTTCGCGATCTCTTTGTGTTTCTCCCTATTTTTCTTCGTCTATTTTTGCTGTGGTAGAATTTGACTTTAAAATTAGTTTTCCTTGATTATATTTTCATC
>KN727512.1:3534-26044 GCA_000816745.1 Ancylostoma duodenale
TATGAAAAAGGAAAAAGACGGCAGCTGAGCTGGGCATCTCACGGCGAAGCCTTCACAGAGTTGTTAAGGAGAAGCTTGGGGTGCGAGCTTACACTTTGCGAAAGTTGCATGGCTACAGTGAGAATCAAAGAACTGTTAGAGTGAAAAATGCCGAGAGCTACTTGAGAGGGCCGTCGGTGACGCCCACATGAGGACGGTTTTCACGGATGAAAAACTATTCACCGTCGAGCAGGTGTACAATCCCCAAAATGATAGGGTGTATGCAGCGAGTAGTAGGAAAGCCTATGCAGCAGGCCGGATTGTATCACGCAAGTTGCATCCAGCATCTGTGATGGTTTTTCCTGGAGTGTTCAGCGACCGGGCGTACCTCCTCGTTTTTGTGGAAAAAGACGTCAGGATCGACAAAAAAGTATATTTGAAGATATTGAATAATCACCTGCTTCCATGGGCCACCGAGCACTACGAAAACGGGCACTGGATCTTGCAACAAGATGGAGCTCCTGCTCATCTCACTAAGTCCACGCAGTACTGGTGCCTAGCCAACCTGCCAGTCGCCTCAGAATGGCCAGCCAATTCGCCCGAACTGGATGTCCTGGACTTCTCAATCTGGAAGATGCTGGAGCAGAAGGCCTGTCAGAAAAAATACACCAGCGTTCAGGCTTTGAGGAAGTGTCTGGAGAAAGCCCGGAACGAAAACCCGCAAGATCACGTGCGCGCCGCGGTTGAGGCATATCCTAAGCATCTGAAGGCTGTCATCCGCGCCAAAGGAGGCCACATCGAATGATCTCTTGGTTTTTGCTTTCCTAGATGTTAATAAATAGTTGTTGAAGAGATCGTCTGAATTGGTTCGTTTACACGACTTTTATGCATTTTTTATTTTGGGACAGTGATTATGCGCCACCCTGTACATAATGTGTAATTGAACAAATGGAAATATTTTTGAGAATGAGTCGACCAAACTTTTTTTACGAAAAATATGTAAGTTTTTGGCATCCTTCACCCAAACAATCCTTCGCACTGATCGCGCCAGCAGCGAAATCTGCAAGAAAGTATTATCCTGTCCCTGTTGCGCATCGGGGCAGGTTCCCGGAACCGAGCCTTCGGCCACCTTAATCGTGACTGGACGAGAGGATGTGACTGCGAAGGAACGCTCCGCCAATAGACAAACAAGAGTTTAAGTTCATTCTCAAGTTTATCAAGAAAAAACGCAACAGCAATCCAACTAAGTTATTTGCAATAAGGAGAGGACGAGCAAATAAGCAAGTGTTAACTACGGCCAATTCAACGTGAGCCATGGGTGAGACATGTACTAGGGCAGAAACGGGGAAGGACGTGAGGGCCCCAAGTTGGGCCAGGAATGTAGTAGGATATCGGCCCTAGGCAACGGTTAGCGAAGCGAAATAAGTGAGAAATTCGACGTCAAGAAAGTAGCCGCCAGCGGGGGTAAACGAGAGCAACAAAACTGCCGCCCTGAGGCGGGACCGTCGACCGATAGGGCGCGGGAGGATCGATGAAGATCAAACCCGCCTTTGACCCATCTTGGGTGCGGTACCCCGGCTCTCTTCAGGGCAGGAGCGCCGCTTCGCGACAGTCCCGTTGTTTCGCGCAATAAATGATGGAAGAAGTTCCTAGTCCAAGTGATGAGCCATTGGTGTTTTTGAAAGTTCATTCCGGCCGACGCTGGGGGAATGAAACCCCTCCACAGGGATGCAGTTGAGTGCCACAGGTTCCCTTTGGAATATTCTTCAAGAGTTCTTCATATTGGTGATACGCTACGCCGGCTACTTGGGTTAGAGGGTATGTTTCTAATGAAGAAAGGGGTGCGGGGGGGGCAAACCTTACCCTAACCTGGAAGGACTACTGCGTTGAAAAAAAAGCGCCTAAATAGGTTGGTTGCAGGGGGGGGGGGGTATAAGTTTTGGTCAGCTTCCAAAACGGTTACTGACGACGGCTTGGAGTGCGACAAAAAGCATACCATGTTCTTGATGACGATTGTGAGAGACATATGAAAAAAATTACTCAGGATCTCTGTTCATAAGTGCACAGAACGAGGCTGTAGCAAAAGTTGCTTGGATTAGAAAATCAAGCCTTGGATTTCGAGGGGCTCAATAGGCCTATATCCTTCTCTTTCCATGAAATTGCACAGCCATTTCGTTGCATTTTTACCCTACTTTTCACATCAGATCCACTCCTGCCTGCTGTCCCGATCTGCAGTGGAAAAATCTTTTGAAAGCAATTTCGGTGAAAAGTGACCATCACGAGGAGCATGTAGCAGTCGTGATTTTTCCCATATTTATTATAACTAGCTTTCATGGAAAACCCGTGTGCCTTTGAAAAGAGCACTTCTTCCGCTTTAGGGACTTTCCGAGCACTAAAACTTAGATTTGGAGGATTTTGGAGGAAAAATTGCCATAATAACCCACCACTCTTTTCACGAATCTGATTCGAAAGCAACTGCTCCTGAGCAAAATTCTCTTGCAAAACTGGGTCTTCTCTGAAAGTTACTTTGAACCTCTCTCTAATTAACAGAGAAAAGAGCGGAACAAATCATGAGTAGACCGCGGAGAAATAAATGTGCAAACGTTGTGCAAAAACTTATGTACCCCCCCCCCCCCTCCCGTACATTTCAAGTGGCTTTAAGGCTGCGCAAATCGCTGGCAGTCTTCTGGCCAGCCGTCCCGTTAAGTTGTCACTCATATTCATCGGAAGTGATCGGTGCACAAAGGATATGGTCTCCTCAATCAGCGAGTGATTCGATTTCCTCCGGAAGGAGCCTTTTTATTATTGCAAAGCCCGCCTTTTTCCTTCTCTACTCTGACGATGATTCTTAAGAAGATGATGATTCTTTCCTTTCTTACCAACGAAATGGCTATTGTCATATTCGCTGCTCAGAACACCGCATTTTTTTATTTTGAGAAAACTGATGAGTTGCGGATGAAGAATCTTTCTAACATGTGTAGGAAGAGAAGGGATGGCAGGAAGAAGAGGAATCGTCTTACTAGGACTCATTGAAGCTACAATATTAAGCTGTCACAGAATTAATATGCAATTTCACTAGGAACGGAGTTTATGGACAAACAGAAATTAGGCCACTTTCAGCCAGGCCTTGAGCTTCCTAGTGGTTTAGAAAATACGTATTAGGGTGCTAGATTGGCACTGAGCGCTCACTTTTCCACATTATCGAAGGTGCTGCTGAATTCCCTCTTCCGGGCATCTAATACTGTCTCTGAGAGGAAGTTATGGCATTTTTTGTCTGGAATATGAATTGCTAAAGACCGCTCAGTTCTTAGCATCTAGAAAATTTTATGGGAATACCAACTAAAACTTTGGAATTTCCATCGCTTCGTTTTTTCTCGTTAAAGAGAGTAAAACTGCATCGGAGCGCAGGTGATATAAAGAATTTAGTGGATTTTTGCTGTGTCGTTTGCTAGATTCATGCAACAATTTTGGCTAACTTAACCGAAATTGTGGCTGCCAACTAATTAATTAGTTGTCCCTCTCTTTCACTTCTGGAATCGGAAGCCGTGTTTATGATCTTCTCACAACCCAGAGCCAACTCTATCAGAAAATCATGCGCTTCCTTTGCTAAAGCTTTCCTTGACGAAAAAAAGGTCCAAAAAGTGCGAAGGAGCCAAAATATGGGTGAGTGACTACTTCAGGTCATGATGCAGCGACGTCTTCAAAGAAAGTTGTCACTCTGGCTGTGGAAGGGTCAATGGTACGAATTCTTGATAAATTTTGGACAATTCACCACCCTAATATCTCTCCCAAAATTATGAAGTTATGTTTAACAAGGTCATAAGGTACATGGTTGTGGCTATCATTTTTAGAGCGTAGTAGTATGTATGTTAGATGATAAGCTAATAAAACGCGGATTGTTCTACACGATCCATCTTTACAAAGATACGTGTGCAAAAGTGAAAATCCCTTCTGCACAACATCCCTTTTGGTTGTATCTTCTTTTCTTACAACATTACGATTTTTTGAGCCTGTGAAAGAATGTAGTGCATTCAAAGCCGCCATCTGAAGAATACGATTGCCAATTCTTCTCAGACACCAGAGACCACGGGTGACAAAAATTCGTAAGTGCATGGGTGTCTTTCTCTGCATGGTGCTCAGTACACTGGCAACAATAGCGGAAGAAGGGAAAGAGTTTCACACAGGCGGAGGGTGCCAGTGAAATATTCTGCGATGGCAGCTAGAAATTTCTCGCGAAAAAGCTCTTAATTACAGACTTCTTAGTATGAAGTGGTCGGTTGAGGGTATGACAGCCATGGCCTCTTAAACCCATCATAAGGAACCAGTGTTCAGGATAAACTATCAGGACAATCTAAGTTTTTTAATGTCAGTACAAAGCTTTATTGTACATTAGGCTGACCAGTAAGTTCTGTCTCCATGAAAAATTTTCCCTCAAACCTGACCTTGCAGCCTAGCAGCAACGCAATATAAAGTTTCCCCAACATGTAGGCAGACCGGTGTCTCCGTCGCTTTAGGAAGTGTCCAGCTTGAGCTGGAAACGTGCCAGCTCTGTTGTTTCTTTGTGGAGTGGGTATCAATGTAGTTTTCCCCGAAAATGAAGCTTTTCAGTTGGATAAACAGGAGGACCAAGGAGGCCGAGGAGTCATTTAACATTAAAACCATCCTTTAGACTAAGCTCTGTCAAATCACCACTTGCTTATCTTACAAGAGGACCATCTGCTCAGAATAAGCTCTTCTGATGATGTCCATATGGAACCAACACTGAGAACCACCATAGGTAAATGAAGTTAAATTTCTTCTGCGATGAGAACTCAGTGATGTGACCCCTGGCCTCTTTGCAGGGACTTTTTTGCTTGAAATTTACGCAACCAGTATTTTCATGTCTCTAGGTGCACTGAAACTAGCCAATGGGTGCGAAATATTATACGTTTGTTTCGTACCAGCAGAATTAACATAAAAATTGTTCGTTGAACCTTTATTGTGGGGGAGTACATACTAGAATGAAAACCATTCTCGTAACCATAGCAATCTTCTCGATGGTACATATGGAAGAAAATACATAGATGACTGCGCATTTTCGCAGGTTATAAATATCTGTAGGAAACGAAGAAAGATTCCGACATCACTCGCCAGTACACAGAGTGTTATTTGAAAACTATGCACTTATGAGCAAGACATGCACAGCGACTCGACTAAATCAAATCGACTCGTTTCGAATAAATCAAAATCTCGAGTCGTTCTCGTTCGCAGCACTATTTAGCAACGTCCGAATAGGTTTTTTGAAATCTCAATCAACAATTGACGACTATACATACACATGTATGTACGAGCATCCTCTTAACATACCTTGCTGGTCATTTTTCGGAATTCTCATAGATTTTGAGGAAATTTCAGAGAGGAACTGTGTGGGCACTAACTGTTGTCAACTATAATTTAAAAAGTGATGTATTCCTTCAGTTGCGGTATTAATACGATGCTAATCCATCGTTCTCCATAAAAATATGCTAGCTGTTTTTTTTTGTTGTCCGCTTTCGCTTGCGACGGTAGATGCATCGGAGGGCAATTCAAATTAATGTTTTTCCAGCAAATGTCAGCCTTTCCGACATTCTCTGGGCAATTTCATCCTCGATCTGGGCCATATCATATAATTATTCCGCAGGCTTCCTGTGAAAGCAGTGATTTCGATGTGTACTCCTAGAGAATGAAAACTAAAGATTCGTTGAAGTTTGAAAAGTGAAGTAGCTGCGTTTGATAGCTTATGGACTGGAAGTTTCAATAGAGCATTACAATGGTAAAACATTCTTTTCTGCCCTACACGGAAAAATTCTCTAGGGTACGCTGGCCATCTACAGGAATCCCCAAGTGGTTATCAAAGATGTATCTTTTCCTAATCTTCGAGGAATAAATCATCTGGGCGTTTTGCTTCTCCGATGTTCTCTTTGTTCCTTGCTTTTCTCTCTTCTATTTGGTTTCGTCTCATGTCTTATGGTTTTTTCTTCCCTTCCATTTCAATTTTCGTATTTCCGTATCAATTCATGTAACTGTGTTGCAAAAAGCGAACGAAAAAAAGACAAATAATTCTAAGGTGTTTCTGAAATACTACAGCTATTCATTGTCCTTTAAATCGTTTTGGTAAGATTCAACAATTTTCTTCGAAGACTTAGATTCCGAGGAAGCAGTTACTCTGATAATTGCGCAGCAATAACGTACCCCTACCAGCGTAATGCGTCGACTACAGGATCCAAGGAGATCTCCTCCCAGCTGCTGCCATTGTTCCCTCAATCGCTGCCATTCTTCCTCATTAGCTGCTAGAAGGAAGAAAGCTTGAGCAGCTATTCAGGAAAGGACGGCACTAACTGAGAAGAGGTGCCGCTAAGCTCTGTATTCGACGTATTATGTTGTTCGGATTGCGTTGCCACTGCACAGGGAAGGATCACTGTAAGGATTCTTTCATGTGATGAGGAGTTCAGGAAATACTCCTATTAGAGAATAAGGTTTCCAAACCGCATGCACATTATAACTACGTAGTTGAGATTATTTAGTTCTCCAAGTGAAAAGCTAACACTTGTTTAAGGTGCTTTTCTATGCTGGGTTACTAGCGTGGGAGCTCATTGCCTCAAAAAAGGGGAAACGCACCAGGATACATGCAAGTTCATCTCCACGAATCGTTTTCACGGTTTTCCTCCTCTCCGCTTCCTTTTCGTGGAATAGCCGGCTTTGTTCTAGTACGTACATATATTGTTTCACTGTTCGTGGATATGCATCTCTTTCAAAACCATGCTTCGCATGAGTGAGCTTCACGCATCCGCATTCATGAGCATCCTAGCGCATCGTTGTCCTGAAGCTGAAACATTTTTAACTAGTGAATGACTTCAAATTTCACAGGATCCCCCGCCACTCCCCAGTGGCCCTGAAGTGCATGCATTTCTCAGCGTTGATAATCTAGAGCTCAGAAATCGACTCTACTCTACATTCGGGCATTTGATTGTAGTGCATATTTGAAAAACTTGTAATGTAATCGGATTTTCGCCACTCTAGCCTCTTCACAGAATCTACTCGCTCTGAACAAAAAAATGCATTTGCAACACGATTAGCTTTCCTGCAAAATTATTTTAATGATGGAACCTTTTTATATCTAATGTTTTCACAAATAGCCTAATTTTCCTGACTCTGTCGTCCGTCCACTGGAATCCTAGGAAAAGAGATACAAACCTCCATTTCAGGCACGTGACTTCCATTACGCCCTCATACGTTCTGGGAAAAACACCGTACTTTGTTTGTGGATCGCTTGCTATAAGCGGTTTAAATTGCACAAGTTCGACGAAGCTTATTGGGTTTGCGGTGGCATGTGCCTGGCGTCAAACGCATTTGACTTCGACAGCAATGGAGAAATAATTGCATTCACAGTCAGTCGCAACCCGATTGGCATTTATTCAACGCTTATAGGTCGTAGGCGTTTGCGGATAACTGGGAAAAATGGGTATCCAGAAATAACGAGGTCAGAGTATTGTGGGTGAATAAGCAAAGATGCGAGCGCTTCAAAGTCATATAGGTTTGGAGTTCCATGGAAATTTAAAGTGCTTTTTTCTCATGGGGTTTGGAAAATTCGAGCTTTCCCAGAGGGCAGCCACATATGTAGGCGTATGTTAAGAAGAAAAATTCTTGCCTGACTCTTGATGAATCCTCAGTGGCATTCACATGCACCAACGGTGCATTCATCCGGATTAGAGCCAAAGTTCAATTTCTCATATGTGCGAAACTGCAATAGAAAATGTAAACACATAAAATTTGCGCCTTTGAAGGATAGTTATACTTCTGAACTAACACCAATTCTCTTAAATTGCTTGGAAAATTGTTTAATTACTACTGTCCTTGCTAAATAACATTTGGGCTGCAGTGTTTCTACTAACCATAAGCAGTATCGAGCTGTGAGGTAATAGTTTTTTATTTGGCTTTAGTCGTGCTGTATCACTGATCGCTTTCCAGACCGCACTTTCGTCGGGGACAAACGTACACAAATAAAATACCAGTCATCTCCATCAATTCTTGACGATGTTGCTTAATTACTGCTTGATGTCGTCTCAGTTCACCTAGGCACAGGTTGCTACAGAACTTCATGTTTGTGGTCATGAGGTTCCTGATTTCGTTCCTGCTGTTCACACTTTATTTCAAGTTCTTAATTTTTCGCGTTCTCCAACGTCATTTTAGAGAAACTAGTCGAAGATCAGTCACACTGGAAACCCGTCTCTTTTCTAGGTTCAGTTGCCCAGACCATCACAGTTCTAACCAGTGAATCTGAAAGCAATCTCAATTGTTATAGTCGGAGCTTTTCATTTATTCTTTTATTCGATGCTATTCTTTCAGAAAACGTGTGAAAATTAGAAAAAAATGCAGAAACTAACAGGAGCGCAAACACATTCGAGCCGTCCATTCTCTATCAGTTTTGCAGACGCAGCATGTTTGGAAAGAAAGCAACGGTGTGAAAATGCGGTAGCTTCGGTTATTCTTAATCATTCTAACCACAGCTCTTATTTCGAAAGCCTCTCGTCTGCGCCTTAGTCAACTATGTGGATCACCTACGTGGATTTCTGGACATCTCCCTTCGTCTGAAAGGTGTGCTTCGTATGTATGTGTCCGAAGAATATGTGTAGATGCTTACAAAACATGCGTCCAACAGAACAGATTTTAATAAAGGAATGCAATCAAATATGTAGCGTTAAGCTATCAAAGCTAGCAAAATATGACATCATTTCGGTGAGTATCTGTCAATTCAAAATTATTGTTAGCAGATATGTATCTCAGAGTCATGAACTTTGCTTAATCGAGTTTTAGTATGAAATCTTTGCTTTGGACGTTTTGGTGTTGTTTTCAGTTTTGCTTTCTATCCTATTATTAAGTTCTGGTCATTGTTTGCTTATCCATTTACTCACTATTTTCACTAGGTGTTCAGCAATGTTCATCCATGGAATTATATTAATAATTGCCCAGACGACAAGAAACAACCGAATACCCTTTCTTTGCATTCGTGGTTTCATGGCTGGCAAATAAATGAACACGATGTTGTTCATGCAAAAATGAGCATTATATTCCAAAACTATGAAAACTTTCCAAAATGCGTGGTGAAATGCAACACTTATTCTTTCACAATAGATTAGTATTAGGAGCTAAATCAAAGGTGTCATTACGTACTTAGGTCATCAGCAACTAGTTTCGCTAAGAAGAAACTGTGCCATGTTATTTATCAGGGAAGTTTATCTGGGCTAAAAAAATCGCTCTATTCTTTAAGGCTGTAATCAGGAAGAAATCAATTTGTGTTGCACGCTTTCTGCTAGAGTGTGTCTAAGAACAACTTTTTCTCTTAGGTATCTTCCCACACCATTACCCCTATAAACAATATTTTACCCAATACCTGCACTATTACAGTTTCTCTGGCTTATTTCCTACATGAGAATGGTCTTTTACTCGATACAAGAAGGGTTAGGGCGGGGGAGCGGAATTTGCAGACTTTTTGAGCATTATCCTTACAGGTTTTGTAGGTTTGCTGACCACTAAAGAAGCGATGGTGAGCATGCACCAACTACAGCCATTCCCCCTTTGAACTTCGTGGTTTTTACAACATACTCATGAGTAATTATGAATGGAGTAACTGGTATTCGGCCCGTTCGATTGATGTTACAGTGACAACTGGGTTCTTGGTAGGCATTCTTGTTCGAATTCCTCTTTCATCTTCCCGCTTCACCGTTCCATTACCTATCGTTTCCACTCTTTTCCATCCCTAGTACATGAATGGGTGAAAGATCTTTGTTTTGCTCTGCAGAGATTAGCCCAACATCTTCCTTTATCTTGGAGAAAAAAGTGGCAAACTCTTCTCTAACACCCCCCGTCCCCAAAGGACTTCTCATACTGTTTTGCTAGTTTTCATGCTTCTATTTTTTGGTCACGTGTATTCGTATCTCACCTGTGAAGACGTATTATCCAGACTTGGAGGTGTTGACCGTCTGCTTACTCTGACTCCTTTGGGATTGGTTTTTGGGACGGGATCTGGCCGAAACCTCCATCGCTTACGTTTTGCGCTTCAGTCATCGCTCGTTATTCTAATAGCGTTTGATGCATGAAGTATGTGAGTACGTTTCCAATACGCCAAATTGCGTGCACCAAAACTACGCCTAGCAGTTTTCCGCTTACTTGAGTACGTACGCGTACAAAGAACCGGAAGTGGCAAAACATGCCGACGGAGTGAAAGCGGCCCACGTTGAATGCACTCTGGAAATAGCTGCAATTGGTTTACATAACGATCTATATTCCAAACAAGTAGCATCGCTGGTGTCTGTGTAAACAGCACATACATACAAGGGTCGAGTAGGCGCAGCTCGTCATCTGTGATGTGGCCGCGCGATGAACTTACGAGGGGAGAAATCTCGTTTGTCGTCAACCTCTTCTCACTTACAACTTCATTTAGTGCTCTCTTTGCGTGTATGTCAAGTCTAGCGAGATGTGTTGCTGTTTATTGGAGGCGTTTTTCAAGGGAAAACGCCACGCCCCTTCGTCTCCTCAATCAAAGTGCGCCCAGTCGTCGCTCCTAAATCTTCCTCCCACTAATTGTTCCAAAGCTTCACACATTTTGCTGCCTCCCATTGAGGACGACATTCTGCCCACAATTCCGTCACTGCACTACTGGTTATGGCTATGATCGCCGAGTCCTATCCGCCGGGCATCATCTGTCAACGATACGTACTCAGCGACAACCGTGAGTGTTTCCCGAGAAACATGCACTTATGTCCTTATGCACTTTTTTCCTATTCAGTGGCATGTTCTGCAAAAATGCTGCAGCTGCATCAAAAATGGCTGTACAGTAAACTATTGTCTGAAAAATTCCAACAAAGAAGAAGGAGCCGGAGCTGCTCATAAAGGCTGTGGCTTTTAATGGAATTATGCTCACCAAAAATGACATGAAAAACTGCATAATGCATAGATGCCATTGCTGTGGAGAAACGACGTTGAAGCTCCCCTGGTTTTTTCGTTTGCATGTTCCATGCGCCTATTTGTCATACGATGGGTCTTCTCTTTTTTTGCATGTGGGTTCTAAGAGACTGCGCAGAGTCCTCTCTCTATAATTCCCCTAGCATTTGAACTTTTCTCATATTGGGACCCACATCCCAACTCCTGATTAGTATGTAGGCCCATTTTTTTTAACAAACACAGTTGTTCTACTAACTTTTTAGTCGTCCCACTTATAAGAGGTCAAGTAGCGAACATCCGTACTATTTCATCCATTCCTTAAATGAAAAAAAAACTGCGCGGCTCCCTATAAGGGCGACTCCTCCGAAAGGCCCTCCCTACTGTCCCACTCTGCGGGGGCAGCTTGAATAAAAGTGCTTCTTCCCAATTTCTTGGAAGCGGTCGCTTTTGCGGGATGTTTATATCCTCCAGAGTTCCTTGTCCCTGCAGCATTTGTGGAATGTACGTAAATCCGGTAGAGCACATTTTTCCTATGATTGTATGGGATCACATAAACAATTCCATGTCTAGCTGAATGCCACCCAAGAGCATACTTTTATAAAAGGCCCAATCAAGGCGCAGCAACGTGTGCAAGAAGCACCTTTTACCCAAATGGGAAAACTTTCGGGATGATTTGTATCTTTCGTTTTTTGGGTTTGAAATCCACAGAAACTAGGATTTAAGAGGAAGCTATTCTTTGAATGCTTTAGCCGCTCTTGCTCTAATGAGCGGAAACAATCATCCAAGTGAGATTGTTTGGGATTTAACATTTCGTCTAGCATTTTTGAATCCATCTAATTAAAATTGTTTTGAAGTTCAGAAGATCAGAAGTCTTGTGGTGCCACAATTAGGATTTTGAACCTTAGTTCCGAACGGAAAGGCCGGCTTTAGATGTCTGAGTACCTGGCACTGTTCCCCTTTAGTAACTTCTTACTTGACACTACAAGAGTACAGCCTATGGTCCCACAATTCTCAATAATTTTCCATGAAAAAGGAGGCATAGCTTTGCACTTTACCTTATCCCATTTTAAATTCCAGGAGACTAGCACTTTTTGCCATTCCACGCGCGCAAATTACGCAAGACCTGGTATGAATGTCGATCATCTCATTTTATAACACTTAATTGAGTTCTCGAAAACCACCCAGTGGACTGACATTTCGTATTTGGGATAACGTTAGACTGACCCTATCCAGGGACTTCTTTCCACATCAACTTGATGGATTTCTTATTCTTTGAACTACACTGAAGTTGAACTTACGGCTACCACCACCCACATGGGTTCAGCTTACCAAATATAGGACCCCGTACCAAGTACATGACAAAAACTGTCTAGCAGAATATTGACAGATGCCATTACTAGGAGAGTCGTTGCTAGAAGAAGAGCCCCATCGTCGAGGAATTGGTGTGATAGATGCTTAGAAGAGTAATGCCTCTGCGCTTGATGCCGGAATGGGTTTCTCAATTCCTTATACCACTTTCCTACAAATGTGGTTTCCTACAAATGCGGATAGAATTTCAGTGGATTTTTTCTCCGACTGCATCGAACGCTGTTACGCTTTCAGTTCTCAAACACACATTATCAGACACAAGAAAGTGCATGTCAAAGAAATATGCCGCAGCATTTGGCAGAAAATAAAAAGTGACACGAAACGTGTGAAAAACCGTCAATGTTTACCGTTACAATAAACTGGTTTGCCTTAACAGTGCTGATAGCGCAACATTTTGCTTTGAAAGTAATTTTCCTCTAATTTACTAAAGCTAGAATCGGTCAAACACTGAAGAGTGGTTGCAATATTAATGTACTGCAAGCAGTTTATTTGGGAAAGTAAAGAGAACAAAAACAAACTGCATATATCAGAAGAGGGATATGGTCTAATTTGAGGGAACTAAATCGACTAAGTGAGCTGGTGTAGTATGGTCTGGATAAATCCGTTACACAAACGAAATCAGTAAGACGAAGGGAAATACCTGCCACACAAAAAGGCACATAATAAAAGGCTATTTTTAAACGTTTGGGGCCTTCTTCCTTGTACATAGCTTCTTATTTGAACCAAGAAAACACGGCTAATAAAGTCTGTGATCACGCATTTTTTGATTATGATTTTTCCAGCAAATATGGAATACAGTTTCGAAATAAAACGAAGTAGGTAGGGGATCAGAAAATACCATTCATGGCCCTACTATAACAGAAAACAAGAGTCCAGACCCTTAGCCATTCATGGCATGTTCCGTATTTGAATATTATATTTTATCTTATATAATATTTATAGTCGCCTCTCTGATGCGTACTCCTAAGATATGTTTACCTTATCGAGACACGTATCCCTTCAACAACGGTATTGCTTATTGGAAACTAAGAAGTTACTGAAAGAGAAGCGTTTGTTTTAGGGTTTCTTTAGAATGTAGATCAGAAATGCTAAGCCACTCTCCCGAAATCCTTCCATATCAAAGAAACCAGCACGTGAGCAGTATAATACTGCTACTGGTGTGTTTTTGATGTCAAAGCGTCATCGTTACCTATGGATAATACATGCAGTAAAAGATAATAGTCGTATAAGCTTCAGTTTTTCATTCCCTCTGAACTGGTTGTGCGCTTGAAGTCCTAGATCTGGTTAACTTCACATTTTCTCTAAAAAGTACTTTGTTGTCATACCGAATTCATGGATGATTTCAAAATTGCAAGAAAAAACATTGTTATTACATTTGCCTTGAGAAAAAGTGACATTTATAGCGTATCTTTAACACATCTTGATACGCTGGCCCAATGATCCGGAAAACTTGAGCTGTTTACCAGCAATTCAGGTGGCAAGTGCAACAAATCTTTAGTGATGCCTTTCCTTTCGTGCATAGCCTAGCTGAGCAATTCGATTCGGAAGCAGGTTCCTACTAGATATCCCTCGGGAGTAAAGAGTAATCTCTATTCAGTGTCATGACGAAATGTGCTCTTACATGATGAGCATGCGGGCGAATTTCTCTTAGGCTGAGGAATACGAACGTACACATGAATGGGAGAGTTTAAGGAAGATAAAACTTTCGGGAATTATTCGGAGTTTCACGGATATGCACCTTAACCTGTTAAGCTAAGGGATGTGTGCACTAAAAGGAAACTATAAAGAGGCCTGACTACGCATTTTCATGGTCATATCTAACCTACGAGGGTCATTTTGTCATTCTTTTCTCAGGACTTGATCCAACTATCCAACAAGATTTACTCAGAGCTACTGGAGTATGTCTAGATTGGTTCCTAGAGGTAGAAACGAAGTTTGTACAACATCTCTTGGCTGAATGAACCTCGAATACTAAATTTGCCTGCGATGGACAAACTGCAATTCATTCTGAGGTTCCCAGTACACAGGATGGGAAGGCAGAATGAGGGAGGAGAGAGATTTCTACTGTGAACATGATCGAATATCGTTGGAAGAGCATAATGTAGTTTTATAAGTGGAAGAATGTAAGTTTAACCTCTATATCTGCTACAAAATATAGGTATTCCATCAAATGTATTTGAGAACGTTAAATCCATTCAATCCTGGTTGAAAATTATTCCTCCCTAGTCTTCTCAGCATTTTTAGTCCCCTACTAGAACCCTTATAAAGGAGCGAGAGGGAAAAACTATCGATATTCTTGAAAAGTGCACTTGAGGGCTATAACTTGCAAATCTTCCATTATTTGCGGCTGCGTGCAAAGCAGGGATCCTTCTTGGTATTTCGGAATGTTGGCAACAAGTCAATTCCCTCCACTAAACCCCCTAATCAGTGCTTTAGTATATTGCCAACATAATTCCTTATATTTTTTGATTTAGAGCTCTCTGAGACATTCGACCTTCTGGATATCGACAAAGATGGACGACTGTCACGCAATGAAATCGCCGCCCTTCTGCGAACGGTGAAGGTGGAACCGACTCGCGTGGAACTCGACTTCATTTTCAAGGAAATGGATGCAGACCGTAAGATAGTCCTCTTTTTGTTGAGTTCAGGCCCCTACTACGGTAGCTTCTGAAGAGAAACGAAGATCTCGTGTCTGCTCTGGAGTTAATTGGACGTCGCATAGTTGTCCTGCAAAAAAAACCCGAACTTTTTTGTGCATGTTGCACGTGCTAATTGCACTTGACATCCTCAAGTAGAACGTGAAACCGATAGAGTTTCACGTACGAAACGCGAGATCCTACGCATTCCATGTCCATATATGTATGTGTTGGCTTTTGGTTTTTTGTCCCAGCGAACGCTATGAATTCGGAAATTCAATACGTTCTTCCGCCTTCGAACACATTCAGCGAAACGTGCCTTTTTGCGCTAATCCGCCTCAATATGAGTCACGACCAGCAAAACCGAAGCATCAAACAATGCCTCCTCTTCACAAAGAGCGGAAAAGACTTGGTATAATCCCCTCCAAGGGTTTTTTTTCGAAAATCCTGGCTCCGCTGGAAGAAACTCCACCTGGCTAGTATGAATCACTATAGAGTCATTGCTACGAGACTTGTAACTTTACAAGCTCCTTAAGATCTATATTGAAAATAAGAGCGCTTTTCTATTGACGTTCTGAAATTCTATCCGGGGAAGACTTCTTATCGTATGCCAAGCATCAAATCATAGGAAGCAAGCAGGTGTCAGTGATGGATTGCTCTCGAGAGCTCGCCCCCTCCCATCATAGGCAAGCCACGATAACTAGGGGGGGGGGGCTTTCGGGCATATCCAGAGCAGCGCAAAGCACTTCGTACCCACATGTTGTACTGCGGCGAATTCAAACCTCAGAGATCGAAAATCTGCTGAACTAGGGACCAGAGTGCGTAACTCAGCCCTCAAAGCGAATCAATGTGCTATTCTTGTGTTTTCCCCATGGAAATGAGTACTTTTGAGAGTCCGGCAAAATCTGCAAGGAGGAGTTTGTGCGATATATGCGATGCCCTCCAGTGCATCGTACGACTCTCAAGGAGCTCGAGACACAATTCCACAACTTCGACTCAGACGGCGACGGCTCCATAACTGAAGGTGAGATCATCATCTCCGTGTGCGTGTGTTGGAATGAGAGAATATCTGCAAAAAATGGCTAGCATTCCGCACTACGGTTTTACGCTCCAAGGAAATATGCTCTCTTTCAATATCTACATACATTATATAATAATAACTTACTATGTAGCTTTACTGTGTTCGAACCCCTTAGAAAAACGTCTGCATCCTTCTAGATAATGCCAAACCAACGCAGGCTGAAGCCGAGAATTAATGCATTTTATCGTGAGTCGTACTTTATGGTGCAGTTCGTAAAGCTATGCGTAATGCTTTCGGGATATGCAGCATGCATTTGTATATTTAATCGGCATCATGCAAAGGCATCCGAGCAAATTTCAAATGTGATGCTTGTGCCGCATTCCAATGGCTATGGATAGTTGGTTTTCCTTACAACAAAGAGCTCATCTGCATAGAAGGGCTGCTGGTTTTATAGAAAAACTACCCAGTTTGGTGGTCATTTCAACTAAGTCGCATGCGATGGCCCGTGTTTTTTTTTCTTTCTATGAAAAAAGTTTCATCAAAAACCTAATAAATGTCCGAGCTTTTTTTTCGTTGCAACGTAGGTATAAGTAATGTGAGCACTTAAGAAGTGAACATAGAAGTGCGAAACTGCTTTTTGTTGCGAGTGTAGAAATTGGACGAAGAAGAGCTCATCAGCTTGCAGCTGGCCGAACTGCGATGCAAAGAAACGCACTGAGAATGCAGTTCGCTTCTGTCCACTGTCGTCGTTCAGCTGTTTATCCTCAATACTTCAAAGAGAAACGAGCACTATGTGCGCGGCGGCCTTGCAGAGCATGCGCACTTTTTTTGGCTTTTGAATGTCGGGAGGCTTTGGCATCGACTTCATCTATTCCCAAACGTAGTTAGCGTTAAAGTGTGCAATCAATCTGTGGAACATACCTCCTACCCGGCACGAAAAAAGCATGAAGAGTGGCGTTTTCAGAAGAAATGGCACGAGTTCTACGGGAAACAACCGACCTCAACGATGCGCAAGTGATCCATGAAATGTTCACGGCCACCGACACAAACAATGACGGCCGAATCAGCTTCGTCGAGTTCGTGAAGATGATGCAGGAATGAGGTCGTATGCTTTGTGTGCGCCATTCTGAGCAGTTTTGATAGGATACAATCCCTTCATTTCCATATTTGCTCTCACTATTCCTAGCTCTACGCACTCTAAACGCTTCTTTGTTCATTAGTAGAGGAACGTCTGCACAGCCTCTTTTGAAGAGGATCGCAGTGAGGCTGTAGATACGCCGCTGGTTCTGACGAATTTTGATAAGAAAGCTCGTGCACTTCATTTTGTAGGTTTCTGTTTGATGTCCAGCACAAAAAGTGCGTTTACTTTTTATATGTAATACCCAATCTTTCCATGTGTTGGCTTTTTCATGTTATTTGGAAGAAATACATATTTCAATAAATATTATTTTCTATGTAAATATACTAACGAATCAAACCCATATGCAACAGAAAGGTTAAGGCGATTCCCAAGAACAGCGTTCTTTGGCATGGATACCCAGCTCGTCCACCTATTTAGCTACCCATTGAGGTGACCATGCATTCTTCTGAAGTAAAAATAGATAAAACTCACCAGGTACTTCAAATTACTTCTATGGCAATCATGACACAACATTTTCTCGGAAATAAGTTTGAATAAAATCCCAGAAAACAGTGAAACACTACCGCGGTTTATTTCTTTGCAGCTCTTCTCTCGCTGCGCTACCAAAACTGGAGATAAATGAGGTGGAATTTTTTTAAGAACTTTGGATATTGGACTATTCAAGATTTATGTGTTACGTGCGTGGGTGAACGAAGCAGCTGATTTCTCAAAAAATTGTTTAGTGGGCATGAATTACCTCAATAAAAAAGCGAATGCGCTATTTCAACTTACAACGAACGCGCAATAAAACATATGCCAGCTGCTACCGCTTCGAAAAAAAAGCCAGAAAGAGGCAAAGCAAAAAAAGTGATCTCTTATATCAGTTCAGCCCAAGGTTTTCCGCTCTTTCTGCAGATCCCAACTTGCTTTCAGGACACCAAGTAAGAGACAGTTTTCCGCTCTTTCTGCAGACTAGTGGACCGGCGGGTCACTTAGCGAGGCACAACCTTCGTGTGGCTGCATGCAAGAAAGCGGCAGCTACGGCGTCGCCTATGGTCTTGCAGCGAAAAGTATGGCTGACGTACTCATAAGGGCCCAAGGGCATAAGGGATGTCAGTGGGTGTATTTTGCCGCCGGGCTGCAATTTTTGGGCGGCGGTGCCGCTGCGGCAAAAGAATGCAAGCCCCTATACAATAGCGTAGCGCGTGCGACCTCACCTCACACTGCCTTGATGGGTCACTCCGAATATCACCCCCCACCCACAGATCTTCGGCAGTGCTCAACCCCTGCGGGACGCTAGAAAGTGTGAATGTGGCAGCCACTTGAGGTTCATGTCAAAATTATTGGGTGCGAAAATAGGATGTATTCAATCCGCCGAGTCCTGCCAAACCAATGCCAGCCACCCCGCGTGGCGTCCTGCTGGCGATCAATAATCGGCTGGTTGGCTGCGGGAGCGCTGCCAGTAGGGCGCCATGCGTTATGGCGAGCGGTGCTGCAGCAGGACACAGCGGATCAAGACAGTGTAAGTTCGCGTCCTTTTCCTAAAGCTGTGCTTCCTACCTTCTATCCGTGAGTTTTATGCAGAGAAGTTTATACAGTTCTGAAGCACTTTCCTTTCCTAACTCTTTACATTTAAAAACAAAGCTAATCAAGCATTAGAGATCAGAAGAAAGCAATTGACAAAAAACTGTATTCCTGACACCTTCTTAATAGTTTTTCCCGAACTGTTCGAGAGATCTGCGCCTTATGCGCACAGGATGCCATGCCAGAAAGAAGCGCTCAGTAATGGTCTTCTTTATTCAGCAACTACGTCATTTACTACCATTACTCTTAAGCTTCTGCCAAGACTTCCTCATTGCTCACCGTTCGGGAGCACCAACCATTCCACTGATATGACAATGGACAGTGCTGCAATGAATGTAAAAGCTCATAATTTTGAACGGATTAGGAACTAATGTGACGCGCACCTCCACTACTTTCTGTCAACATATGGAGGGAACGACTTCAATGTGCGCATTAGATTAGTCCAGTCTTCTTTACTCAACTACCTATGATAAATTTGGAGCGGATACACCCAAACAGCATACCACAGTGATACCATCCGCTTCTACAATATACGAGCTTCTCAAAGCTTCCCGAAGCTCAAAGAAAGTTTCTTCGGGTCAATCATAGGGGACATCAAAATTAAACCGGAAATCAAAAACAAAAAGAACAATGAAAATCCCGCAAATCTCGAAACCCAACTCAAGAGGGATATCAGCTACATGAGATGCGTTCCCCACTTGTGTTGCAGCGACTGCGAGGGGCTAGAACATAGACACGGGGTGGTGAGTCGAGGCAGTACATAACCTGCTAGAAATAGGAGACGCGGAGAGCCAAAGGACTTGCGGTGCGCTGGTCATGGTTGAAGAACGTATATCCTGCAACCACACCACTTTTCCTGCGGGAAAGTCGTTCGTGTTATACCAGCAAATCACAAAAAAATCTCAATTTTCAAAGAACGAAAACAATGCACCAGCCAGGTTCAAGTGCGTCAGCCTTAGCGACCCCAGTGATGTGCACAACAACATTTGTGCACGGCTCATTTCTCGAAAATAGTAAATATAATACTTGACTCAATTCCTGTCCAAAGAGCACTGCCACGGACTACTTCTGCATGTTCTCATCCCATCCCAGGCTCATCCTCCATTGCACTAATTCTGCAAATTCTACTTCTGTCATTCACCAACACAACTATCCAAATCTGGAATCTACACATTAACCGTGCCGTCCGTCCTGTCGTTACAGCAGTTAAACACCAAAATTCGACCCCAGCCAACTGCTATGCACGCATTTCTTCTGATACAACATACGTTGTGAAAAACCCCTTAACCATCGAAGTCGTTCAGCTGTAATGGAAATCATGTAAAGACAAATTTGTTGCATTTCTTGAGATCTGATCTCGTTCTCGTCAGGGACCAAATCTCACCACAACACGTCGCAGGTTCAGCGTTTCATCAATCCAAACGCTAATCTAAGCATGGTCACATTTCGGAAAACAATCGATACTCTCTAAATTTTCTTTCACATAAAAAAATGCTTGCTCCACCTCGGTTCAGCTTCAGCTCCTAATTTTATCTGAGGCGTCCTCATCATTTAGTCTAAATCTTCAAATCCTACTCTGATGTTCATTGGCGAAACATTTGACGAGGTTTGTTTGGTAACCTCGCAGACCAGCTTCTCAACTACCTAGACAAACGAAGCCCGTGAAATGAATGGCCAAACAAGAAGTAACTTAAAACGTATTGCTAAACAAAACTCGTCAAATGTATCGCCATGCAAAACTTGCCAATTGTATCGCCACACCAATCTCGCCAATTGTATCGTCAAACAAAAAGGTTATCAACTGCGCAAAAATTCCAGTGTCATCGGGAATCGTACCATGATACCAATCTTTAAAGTCCGCTGCCTTACCAGCTGAGCCATCCGGGTCGACACCATCAATGGTTAAGCCTACAACTAAGAATGAAATGAAAGCCTTTTCAGAACACCCGTAAAATGTATCGTCAACAGATTCTCTTGCCTTTTGCATCGCCAAACAGGCTCTTCACCCATTCTCCCGTAAATCACATTGCCCAGCAAAATTTTACCCCGTAAAATGTACTGCCAAACACATTCTCTCGCCAAATGTATCGCCACCAAACATCAGAGTAATAGCACCTCTCCTGCTGATAATCATCCTAAAATCACCCCTCTTGTGGATAATCAAGAGTTCTACGATGATAAGAAAGGTTCACTACAGTTAAAGGCAGCACTCATAGAAATTCGCACTTCTGAAATGACTCGCTTACCATGTAGCGGGCCGCTGGACAATCGCAACAGTAAGTTGGACACCGTGAATGGCCGCCTACATGCGAAGATGCTGCCGTGAACACATCTGCCGCTCTAGACATCAGGGTTTCGTCGCTCCAGCTAACGGTGTTGAGAGGGTGTGTGCATGTGATTCGGCGGAGGTTGGTTTGTGGAATTCGTATTGTTTGGAGGGTTCCGTGGCGAGACCCATCACGGAACACCCATCCGCGCTGTGGACACACATAAAATACCGCCTTCTTTTTCTGTTTTTCGCGTGTTTCACGCTACTTCATCGTCCCTAAAAACCCCGATATACCGCGAAATATTCAACCCAAAAGTTTACGTGAGTGCTGCCTTTAAATCAAGTCAAAATTCGTACATCTAATGACAGTGTCACTTTGGACACGTAACTACTACCGAAGTTGTGAACTGCTGATTGAATCCGTCTGGCTCCTCTGAGAGAATCTTTCCTAACCAAATGAACATACCATGCATAAAAAAAACATTTCTACCTCGTATCCGGAGTGAACTGCTGCACTGAGGGACGCGTTCATTTCCTTACATTATCTTCGAACCACTCGTGGCCGTTTCGCAACCAATGGGATTATTATCCGTTCCCAAATTGCGCCTTGGGAGTTTCGCATGGAATAGGTGACCAAAAAGGTTTTTCACAACTGCTGGCTTTCATACGCTCACTTTGATGAAGCTACTGAATGAACTCAGCCACTTCAATCAGAACATACAAAGAAAGGAATTCCCACTGCAGATTAAAGATGAATTTCTGAAATTCCTTCAGCTACTTATGTCTCAAGCATATAGGATACCAGCAAAAACAAATGCGAATTAAACATATTCTGTTCCAAAACCGGAGGCCTCTCTGTTTCGCGCAATTTGCTTTTCTCGCTGAGATAACATCTGACTGGAACATTCTCTTGATTTCCCTGAACGGATGGCTACTATTCTCTGCACATCATATGGAAATAGGAGATGTCCAGGCCTACCACGTATCACTCGAATTCGGCAACGGTATTCGTCGCCCAACTCTTAGCCATGAACATATCTTTTCCGGGAGTCTTCGTTCACATTACCTTTGCCAGTTCCTAGGTTTGGAGCGGCTTTGAGGATGGATTATGCTCCGCAAAAAACGACAAGATCTCCAATGTTTGGAGGCATTCCAAAAATTACGTGAGAAACACCCCAGTACTTCATTGCGTATTCAGCTGAGTCAACTAAATTACTGTAAAATTGGGTATGCATGAATTGTAACTTTAAAATCAGACTCAGAGCATCATTCTCAAAATCTTCATGCAATGCGGACTCCTTCTGGCCTTCCCAACTCAGAGGATGCCATGAAATCCTCACGCAAAGCAGGTTCCCTCCACTCTTCTCAAACCTAAGGATCTCATTAAAAACCCCATTCAAAGTTCCCTCCGGACGCCATAACTCAGAAGTTGTTCTCGTTGAAATCCCAATGCAAAGCGGGTTCCCAATGCAAAGGTTCCGGCCTTCTCAACTCAGGGGACCCTTGCATTAACTCCCATTCCACAGCGGACTCCCTCCGGCCTTCCCTTCTCAAAAACAGAGGATGACCTTCTC